>JBBPDA010000145.1:16477504-16489590 GCA_037974385.1 Arnoldichthys spilopterus
TAAAGTCTAACAATCTGCAGTGCTTACTTTTAATGAGTAAAGGGTGAGGAATATGCAATGAAGTCTGACTTTTCAGTTGCACTTTAAATGGTGCAGAAGTTTCGGTGCAGTGTGGACACCAGACCATCACAGCTGCACAGTTTAAGGTGGAACTGAAAATTTTAAATGCAAAGCTAACTTTAGTTGCCTAAATTGAGTAAAAGCTGGGCATTAGAGAGATTACTAATAGAGAGGGTGCTACTTCAGTGATCCATGTGAATACAAGAGCGTTCATGTCCATGTGCTTACTAAACACTGGGTTTGTTGCTTTTGGGGTCTGAGGGAGCGTTTGGACCCGGAAAAGGCAATAGTGCCACATATGGCGTCAGGCACCATAACCACTAACTGTCATTCTTATGCACTATTACTGTTATCACATGACTCACTGCACATATCGGATCTTGTGTTTTTCTCCTTTTTTATATCCGGTCCAGCATTCTGGGCAAGTTTTGGCCCAAAGCTGATAGTGTGGATTGGATCTGTAGCTCCCAGTCCACATAGGAAAAGCTTGTTATTTAGCTGATTAATTTGTTAAGGTGTGTCATAGCAGGAAAACCACTAAATCATGCAGAGCAGGGTTCTCCAGAAAATACCCAATTATAAAAAAGCAGCCTCTCCAAATACTTACTAAACTCTGGAGTGAATGCATTGTGCACTGAAAAAGAAATAGCTTGGGGTTAACCAGCATTTGTACAATGCTGAATGTGGTCATGAAATGAAAATTAACATATTAATTTAATGCAGATTTATAGCCATTTTATTTTTGCATTTGAAAAAAGCTGAACTAAGAAACCCATTATGTGGTCAAGTACTTTAATATTGTGAATCATCACATCTATTCTAGCTGTCCAATGGCTATAGATCTCAGTTGTATTTTTTATTGCATATTTCCCATGATTTGTCACTATCAATGACCATCCAGACATAGTTCTTGTATTAAGCAGTATATATGTTTTAAGTGTACTTTGGCATGAGGTGGCCACATCAACCTGCATGCACTCAGCCTAATTTTTGCTGTGTCAGTAAGCTTTGCTGTGTTGACTTTAGAACTAACCTTTTTTTCTTCTCCTTCTTCTTCTTCACTTTCATTTCACTTTTTATTGTGTATTTTCTCTCTTCCTTTTTCTTTGAGATAGCATCTATGCAGCTCTGGTTTGAACTATAGTGGTGCAGTATGCAAAGAACAGATTTAGAGGTGGGACAAAAAAGCCTCATAGTGCTATGTTTAAAAAATACTATTAAAACAATGAGTTCTGTTCTAATTATGCTTTTCTTTTAAATCATTTAAGTGGATCAGTATTCTTTAAGTACTGATAAAATCTATAATAGAAAAAATGCTTTGACATAATTTGTCATATTGATGATAAACATGTGGATATGGACAAATTCTGGGCAAATTGCTTGGGCAAGTAACTTCAGGTGAACAAAATGTACCATGAATTAAAACCAGCAGTATTGTAAAAGGTTATTAGAGTATCAGACATTTTTTATGGAGCCCTTTAAATGTTATTGAAATACATTTATCCATTTATTTATTGTTGGCCTAATTTTTAAGTCCTTTTTATTAACAGAGTAATTGGAAGATTAATATTAAACTAGTATCCTTAAAATCAATAGACCTAAAAGAGTGCGATTGTAACGTCATGACACTGATAAAATGCATGAATTCTTATACATACATTGAGATTCTCAATACTTTGTTTACATGCATTTGGCAGATTTACAATTTAATCATTTTGCAAAAAGACTGTCTTTCTGGTGTAGCTTGGTGTGTATGGGATCCAACCTCAGTGTGCTACAAGGAGGGAAAGGTTGATCCACCATGCTACAATAAACACTAAAGATTTCAACTTCTTAACTGAAGGTCTATTTATCTGTTAAGCTTCATTGTTATGCTCTTCTCAGTTTTGGCTCTCAAGTGGTGGAGTGAACTAACCATCAGAACTGCAGAGTGTCCTCACTGTCTTCAAATTATGAAAAGACTCACCTCTTCACACTGTACTTAGTACCACAACTACAGAATTAACAAACTTCTAACTTTTTGAGAATTCAAATAAACCTTCAGGTATTATCTTGGTTGACTAGCAGCTCTTAATCCAAGTCTATGTTTACTGGTATAATTTCTTTGTAGACTAGAAAGCACCACGACGCCGCTCTGGGCAAGAGCATCTGCTAAATGATGTAAATGGTATGAGAATCAAAGCACAACAGTGTTAACAGCCTCTAACTTCAGTCTAGAGGTCTGTGTCATATCCATCACACTACAGAACCTTGAAACATTCAAGAAGAAAACATTTACACTCAGGATAAAAATGGTACATTTAGGAGACAAGCTCAGTTGCTCTGGTATTACCCTCAAGAGTGCACCTTTAGCAAGAGAACATAATTGGACCCTGTTCCACTGCAGTTACATTTTTAAGCTGCATTTATTCCGTACACCCACATTCGAAAAAGTCATTCAAAGGTACAAAAGCTGCTTAGTCCTCTGGGAAAGAGAACTTACACACTTGTACACACTTAGACTTTAAGTACCATGTACCATCTTTTGAGGGTTTTTAAAGACTTTTGAGGTTTTTGACCTGGACAGTATTCACTTTCTGGACCATGCAAGACACAAGAGTTTGTCTGTAAACATTCTCATTCAGAATCTCACAGTTTAATCAAAAGCCTTTCAAATATAATGTGTGTTATTTTTGCAGTAACATGTGGCCTGTTCTTGTAGTTTGAAGTGATCACTGTGGTACAGGTTGATGTAGTGACTAAATATTGAGGAATAGAGTGCACACCGTGTGAACACATTGTGTGTATGAGACATGCATGTTGTGATCTTCCATAGAGCTTTCCAATGGCCGACATTGGATTTGCCCCATGGCTTTATTTAGAGACACTGCCGATTACTGGGTTGTTTTTAGCATTTTTCTGTTTCTATTTCTGTTGTGGCCTGGCATCAACAAAAGCTTTGCCCAGAGTCTCATTAATGGCCAATTCAGGCAGAGTGACTGTGAGGTGTTTATGTTTGCAGGGTGTGTGTGTGAGTGTGTGGTTGGGGGGGGTTCTGGTAAATGTCAGAGCCTGTGTCAGGTTTGCACACACGAACACGCGCGCACACACAGTGCTGTTACCTCCCTGAGGATGGATGGAACTGCTGGAAGCCAGAGTGACTCAGTGTAAATTATGCACTTAGTCAACACACACACACACACACACACATACTCAGATGTTCATAGTTCCCTCCAAACACATCTCCCATTCTCTTTCACAAACAGCAGGTTGTACAGACAGGCCAGTGTTCGACAGTAATATTTGATTAATAGAACATGACTGTTGTTCATCTCTTAACAATTACAGAGCAGCAAGCAGATCTCAGACATGCAGTGGTGACTTTATTTTAGAGAAGAGCAAGCAATAAGCAATTTCATACTATGCTGCATTTGGTTAGTCATAGAATTTTTGCAGTATTTCCAGTGTTTGTGTGTGTGAGAAGGTTGTAGGTTAAAGTGGCTGTCAGCTCATTATCCAGTTACCAATGTTTTTGCTGTTAGCTGCTCTTTTATGCATTTTCTGTTGAGCATCAAATAAAGAATAATGTTAATCATATCCAGTGAGAGAAAGATTGTTATTTTATGTTACCTCAGTTAGATTTGAGCACTAGGCTAAAAGGAGCTGACATCTGGCTATCTTTAGCAAGTCGAGATAAGGGCATATTTTTTTATTAGCCCTGTCTCATATAAGCCAAAATCTCTTATACTGAGCCTAAGGTTTTATCAGTGAAACAAGCTAGATAATAAGTGATGTAACTCATATAGTATTGTCAAGACGTTACATGGTACAGTGCATCACATCATATGATGTTGTATATGACAAGCATTTTAGATTGTGGCCGGTGTATAAGCTTCACACAGACTCAAATCCTGACTTGGGAAGAAAAAAGCTGTTGCTGTGAGGTTGTTTATCTGTCCATGACCTCATCGCTGTCAGTCACTGTGTTTTCTTACTGCTAAAGCAGTTTTTGCTTTAAAATTTTTATGGTTTAAGTGTGCAACTAAAGCCACCTGCTTTATTATTAAGGTATTTTAATATTTGCAGTTGAGTTTACAGCCCCTGTGATTGGGCATGAGTTATGTGCAGTTTACTGTTGTTGTTGTTGTTCTGTATAAGAGAACACTGACTGAGCGAAACAGTCCTGAAGTGCTTATCTTGGTCTTAAGCTGTTTCAGTTCCTGTGTTTTCTTTGCCCTAATTGGCTTAACTGCCCAACTCAGAATAGCATTTGTGAATATTTTTAATCAAAGACTTTATGGTGTCTGTGTGTGTGTCTGTGTGTGTGTGTGTGTGTCTGTGTGTGTCCACAGCATTCCTGTGAAGGACAGCTGTAAACACTCAATCCTCTATTGATTACTGTCAAGCTTTGGGCTATAGGTTCTATCTGTGTTACACACCGAATCGATAGGCAATTAGTTTTGAACATAAATTATGGAATAAAACATGGCCTCTGGTCTGTGTGTGTATGATAACAGCCTTAACCATTAATGTTAGTCTATCATACAGACAGTCAGAAATACTAAATGGGGTTTTGTACTTGAAGTGTTCATTATATTTGCTTACTATAGAAAACTTATGAAACTTGAGCTTCCTCAAAACGTTCATGTGGGATTTTTCAACTGCTAGTTACATTTTCATATCTGACTTCTCTGGCTGAAAGGGAGATGTGTGAGCATATATATATATATTTTTTTCCCCCACTCCACACACAGGCAGGGAGTCCAACTTCGGTGAACGCCCCATGCAGCTTCTCCCGGACTTCTGTCACACCTTCGAACCAGGACATCTGCAGGTAGGACATAACTGTGAACTGTATGCTCTTTCAGGTTCTGTACTATGTGCTTGGCCAGAGCACAAAACTGGTCATCCTTGACATTACTCTTGAAGAATATGATGCCAGTGAAAGAGTTTGAGGGTTTTTTTAAGGACTGGAAGTGTGACTCACACCAGTATTAAGAATCAGCTCCTTTGTCCAATGGGCCGGCACTGCCTGCCTTTATTCTGCTGTCTCTTTTATCCCATTTCAGTTCATACCTCTTGCTTTTTTTTCCAGTCCACTCTGTTCTCTCGCTGTGTAATGCATGTTGCATGTCTTTGTTTCATCGTTCTCTGTCTGTCTCTCATCCCTGCTGCTGTCCTGCATTTTCGTCCCATCCTTTTTCTTTGGCATGCAGCTCTAACAGTGGCTTTCGAGCTCAGCCTGCACAGACCGCTGTGGTTCTGCTGAACTCTGATGACAAAAGCTCAGTGTCGCAGAGCATCACCATGACGACCTTGTGTCTGGACTCCCCTGCCAAGCCCAAAAATAAGACAGCATTCAAAGCGGAGTGGCTGTCGCTGCTGAAGCCTTCTGTTGGCCTCAGGCCGGACAGCAGCACCCTCAAGTTCTCAAAGTCCTTAAATGACATGGGCCAGAAGATGGACGGCCTGTGCAGCGGCCTGCACTTCATCGATCGCACCTGCTCAGAGGGTGAACTTGGCTCTGAGACAGAACCAAAAGCTCTCAATGGCAAACCTGCCCACTTGCCTTCCCCACCATTACCATCACAGCCTCTGTCCTTCTCCAGCACCTGCGCCTACGGTAGCAGCCTTGGACCAGAACGTTGTTCGCAAACCTCTGAGCTTCAAAAAGGCTCCAACCTGCTGCGCTTCCTGTTCCCTTTCCCTCGTTCATCCACAGTGGGTAGTCTGCAGGCTGGGGAGATGACCGGGTACATAACCAAATCTTCCAGTGCTCTACTGGAGGCCTGCAGTGAGGAGATGGGTGACGACGAGGTGTTTGAGGATGTTCCATCCCAGTGGAGGACACAGAAGGCTGAGGAGCGACGTGCACCACTCTGCTCACTGGAAGAGGACAGCGACCTGGACCGCTGCTCCTCACCAGTGTCTGAAAAAACAGGGCCACTCTCACCGTACTCTCTGTCTGGGGACTGCTGCAGGTTGGTGGGGCTCCCTCTCTCTCTTGGCTCCCTTGTTACCCAGTTGCCCCAGCCCCGTAGCACAGGTAGAGTTCCAACACCCTTACAACTGCCCAACTAATTTGTAAAGGTCATGCTAAAAAATCCTTCTCTTCCAGTGTTGCTAGAGCTTACTATATTGTGCAAGTATTACTGTTGTAGATAAGTTTTGTGCTTTTTTTTTTCTTCCCCTGCTTATTGCTATTAGTGAGACAAATCTGTGTGATCAGTTACTGCATTTAAAACAAATGCTTGGTGAAAAATAATAATTAAACATTTGTTTGTTTTCTCCTTTACCAAAATGTTGTCAATCAACCAAGAAACTTTGCTTTTTTAACTATATATTGATCTACAGGGCAAGTGTTGCAAACAAGTAGAGGAGGTGTGACACCAGTTAGCAACATGCACACTGCGTGCCTAAAGCAGTTTTATCCCGGAGATTGTTAAAAAAAAAAGTTGGAAAAAGACTTGTCATATACAGTTATCTGTAAAAACTGTTAGACGTTAGGATAAAAACATCACAGCTTAAATACTTTTGTGATGTTTTGTGTTTCTGTAGGAAAATGTTTTTAAATTTAGTTTTTTGATAAAATGTTTAGGTAAGGCTAACTGTCTTGGCTGCATTCCTGTGTATGATATGTTGTACAGTGCATGACGTATAGCTACGCTTAAATCGATTTTCAGTGGAGATTCCCTAGTGAGAGCACACTGAGGGAGTCCAGTCGATAGTGGGCTCAGGTTTCAGTTACCTGTGGCAGTTTGTCGATTGGTGGAAGGTTGCCAGGTTTTGCGAGTGAAAATGGAGGGGTAGATCTGATTACAGCATAGGTCGTTGTTCCACAGATCAGGGAGACAAAGAAAGCACAATAGCTACAATTCTATTAGCTTGTCCATGATGCTGCATAGATGCACTGTGAACTTTATGAGCTATGTAATTGACTTGGAACAATGGTTCACTGATGGCAGACTTTTGAGCATGCAGCTCGGAAATAATTTCCTTAATTGTTCGTTTTAGCAATGATGTTTTTCTTCAGCACCTTTAAGCTTTTGCTTGTTCATGTTCAATGTGTGCTTTATTTCTGTTAATTTATTTTCTGAAAAAGGTCATTTTACATTTTTGCCCTTTTTTGTTGTTTATTGTATTGCGGTACATTTGTGCATGAAGCCTGCCTTTGAATCTTTTCAAATCATGTTTCAGTTTTTCATTTACCTCAATATTTGCACTTTGACACTGCTATTGTTCTCTTGAGGTGAATGTGTTTTAAGAATAGCGTAAGAAACTTTAAAAAACTACTGTCAGCCCATCATTGTTTTCAGTTTTAAATATAATTTTGAATAAATCTCTATAAAAAGTAAATATTTAGTTATAAAATACAACAACCTACTTTTATGTTGACAAAATTATGACATTGAGTAAACATGGTTGGTTAAAATAAATACAGCTAAACAAATGAAAGTAGAGGAAAATATCCAGTTAATGAAACTGCACAAGTCGTGTTTATCAGAATTTTGACTTTAACTTTCAATCTACCTTACCCCCATTCCCAGTTAATTAGCACATAATTACCGCACTTAAATGCCACATTTATGTGAGTTTGCAAATAAAAATACATGTGTGAATGGCGTGTGTGGCTTCTTCTACCTCATATTAAAATATAAAGTGTGCAGGCTAAACTAAAAACCACTAACATACTTTTGTCAGTGTTTTTCTGCAGTTTTATACCCAAAGTGAGTCACCGTGCCTTTTTTGTACAAGATGCTTTTTATACATCTTTCTAAGGGCCAGGTGAGGTTTCTGTTCCCACATACCATTCGTTCATTCCTCATGCAGTACCTTAGAAAGCTATATGCTTCATAAATAACAGACACTGACCAAGCCTAGCAGTGAGGGTTAAAGCATTACCCTGATGGCAAGGGCATAGGATCAGCCTCGCAAGCATCAGTCCAGGCCAAAGGGCACTTGCATGTCCACTTCAAACAAAGCTCATATGCACTCATGTTTTATATGCATGAAAGTACTTGTGTAGATTGATTCTACAATACTTGATGTAGTGTGATCACAAGAGTTTGTGTGGACTGATTCTACAGAGTTGATGTAACATGAGCGCAAGAATGCATTCTCAGACTCAGTGTGGGCCTTCATTTATGCAGCTCATAGATGTTTTTGTAATATTACTGATTGCTATGCAGATAGCTGCAACAAGACCGTGGGGTTTTTTTCACAGGGGAAATAGTGCTACAGTATGCAGAGTAACCCAGTTAAATCGAGACAACTTAGTCAAAATGACACACTCCTGAGTATAAGCTCAATGAAGCTTACATTTTCACTATGATATATGCATTACTTTCTCTTCAGAGGACCATTTATACCACTCCATGCATGTACTTAAGTTGTATCATGTGTGGATATCTTTAGCTTGCAGTGGTTTTCGTTCTGACCTTGTTTAACAGTTTCTAGAAGAGGCCTAAACTGTAAAATGTAAAACAGATATCAAATTAAACTACCTTGCAGTTCATTGACTACAAAGCCATAGGACATGGAGTTAATGTCGAAGCCCAGGACCAGTTACCTGAGTTAGCAAGAAGGATAAATAAAAAGAGAAGGACTTATATGTGCTAACTGGATTAAGTTTGTCTAATCTCTGAGAATCTAGGAATGTGAGATGAGCTTAAGATGTTCTGAATGAAATAAGGCTGTGTGGTGGAGCCTCTGTTGTGTTTTTGTCTTTGTGCTACTATTACTTTTAACACTTTAAAAAAAGATCCCATCACGAATTTTGACCTTAGTCTAAAATAAAGTTGAAGATTGATGGTTTTTGTTAGATTCAATGCATTTAGTAGTTGGGGAACATCTTACTACTCAAACAGCTTTCTGGCTTCATTAGAGTGGTGCTTTACATCATTGGTACCATTTGTCTTTGTTTTTAAATCAAGTCAACAGCAAATACATTTTAAATTTCTCTTTTTTCTCTTTTTTTTTTTGGTTCACCAATGCCGCCGAGCCAAGTCATTCCATTTATTTATTTGAATCTAGTTTCTTATTTACTGTGTGATTCTCACCTCACAGCAGGTGTGAGAAAACATTTGTTTCTTTTTTGTTTGGCAAATTACATGTGTTCACATTCTTTACAGTTGATACGTGTCTTATGAAGATTTGATCTCAGCCATTTCAGAACCAACAGAGTCTATTAGATTTGGGGCTGTAATATGTGTTGGGTTTTGGGCCTTTATGCTTTTGCAGGATTCATCATCAAGGTCTTGCGAAGTCTGCAGACTCATCAGCTCTCTGAATTGGGTAGCGAAATGAATTATCCTTGTCCCCTGCTGTTTGAATACAAATAATATCAGTGATGACAACCGCTAAGTGGCCTGTTCCTCTCTATTACTCTCAACTCTGTTCGCTTGTTAGGGGCAGACCCTCCACTGTAAAAGAATGTGTTAAGGAGACATAGCATATCTTGTTCCCTCTTTTGTCTTTTAATCTTGTAAGCTTGACTGGATAATGCCAGCCTGGAAATAATCATTAACCTTCTCTTCTCTACTTTTCAGTCTAAAAAACTGCTTTAACACAAATACAGAAACAGTCTTTCATCCTCCTTAGTGCCCCAACACCCTTCCCACACGGTCAGAAACATTTTTCAGGCTATGGAGGATACTTGGCAGATGGGATTCTCTGGCCGAGCACTGCGTTCTGTTATTATAGGTGTGGCTGGGTGTTTCTTTGCTGGCCCTTTGTTTTTATGAGCATTTTGTAAAACTTTGGCTCTAGGACAACTTCCGCAAGCTTATACACAAGTAGTACTGTATAAATTCCAACGCCCTAGCTCTTCAAGGATAGCAATTCCTCACACACAGTTCCTTGGTGAGCACATAGCTTTGTTTCACTCTTAAAAATAAAGGTGACACTACTGGGAGGTGACTTTGGGACAGTGTCATAGAAGAGCCACTTTCCTTAAAGAGCCTTTCAGAGCAGCCTTTTCAAAGTTTTATTAAGCTTTATTTTTAAAGGTTACGGAACATCCACATAATGTAATTACACATACTGTCATATGCAGTTCTTTGAACACCACCAGTAGAAGAAATTTAATTTGTGACAATAAGGTAAAATGTAAGATAAGGATCCAAACATTTAATATGACTTTGTTTTGTGTGTTTTTAGTTGAACAAATTCTGATGACAACATTGGAAATAAATTAAACAAAAGTTATGCATTAACTTTTACACAGAGGCCATGCTTTGTAAATCTTTTTTTCAACATGTTAAAATTAGCACATTACCAGTATATGTGCGTTTAAATGTTCAGAAGTGTGTTATCTGTAGTTTTACCAGAAGCTACAAATCTTTGCCCCCTGACTGTATCAATCAGCCAGATCATTAATGCCACTGGCAGGTAAAGTGAATACATTTGCTGTCTAGTTATGCAATATGGAATATATTAGTCAGTTCTTATGTTCAATAAGCAGAACAAATGGGCACGTTTAAGGATCTGAGCCACTTTGAGTCATTTAGCCAACACAATAAGGCTTTTGTCTGTCAGAGCATCTCAAAATGGCTGGTCCTGTGGAGTGTTCCAGGTATGCAGTAATTTAGTACCTACCAAAAGTGATCAAAGGAAGGAAAGCTGGTAAATCAGCAGCAGCGTCATGGGCACCTAAGGGGAGTAATGCTAGCTAGTCTGGACCGATGCCTCAGAAGAGCCACAGTGGTTTAAATGCTGACTCTGATAGAAAGGTGTCAGAACACACAGTGTACCACAGTCAGGTTTCAGCAGAATGATGCGGACCTACTCAATTTTAAGCAGGGGATGTTAATGTTATGGCTGATGGGTGTATATTTATAGCAAGGAAAGGCTTGGAAGTATCGTTTTTTGAAAAATCAAGGACTATTTAGAAACTTTCATTTATTAAAAGTGAAGTTTAAAAAGAAGTGAGAATTTTATGCAGTGCCCCTCCCAGACCGTCAGTGATTTTTGCTGTTGAAGTGCATCAGTCTGACTTGAAATGCTTTGAGGTTTACTTTGAACTGCTGCATTTCTCAGTAGCAGAAGGGCGCTGGCACCTTCACCACAGGACTACTTACATTTGGCCTATTTGTCCTTTAAGCCATCAAAGCCAACCAACTAGCTGTGGGCTCTGAATCACAGAGCAGAAAACTGAGGGAATGATTACATATGTCCTCTTTGTTGACTCTTTTAATCATTCCTCCACTTTCACCACACAAAGTTGCTTTGCTTTATATCGGCGGCCTCCCACTTTCTGTCTCTCTCTCCTCTCAGTGGGCTCCCCTATCCCTCGTTCAGTAGTAACAAATGTCTTCAGCTCCTCCCTCACATATTGATGGCTGCTGTAGTGTCTCTCTTTCTGGTCTGATTTAAAGGCATGGAAGGATCTTGTGCCTATTCTATTGATCCTGCTGGGAGACGTAGGAGAGGTGTCATTCCAGAAATCTTGCACAGGGAGCAGGATGTTAGATTGGATGTTTGTGGCATTGATCTGAATGCAGGATGGATGCTGGGGCATGATTAGAGCATGCAGTGGACTCATGCCCCCATGTGGTGGCCTATACAAACACACACATACACACACACACACACACACACACACATACTTACACAGAGACTACATTACCATTAATTATTGTACCATGACAATTAACAATTAACCACAGTTTGTCTGTGATTCATATGTCATTAAGACCTTGATGTCTGCTATTTATCATGAAGTTATTCACTAATGACACCTGAATAATAATATGTATAATATATGCAAGAGCAGTGAATTGTAACCTTGTGGGAAAAAAAACATCCATTATGATCGTATTGTTTTCATAGACCAGGTACTGGATACATATCTAGGACTAAATATAAAATCTGTGTCTCAGATCTCATTTCTCTTGTTTTTTTATATTGATATTGCCATTTAAAAGTGTGATTACCTGAGTAAAGTACCTGATATTATTTGTAGTTATTTATTGAATAGAATAGAATAGAATAGAATAGAACTTTATTTATCCCCTGTTGGGGAAATTAACTTGCCACAGCAGCTGAAA
>JBBPDA010000145.1:16489690-16506008 GCA_037974385.1 Arnoldichthys spilopterus
CATCCTCCTCTCTCCCACCTCCTCAATGGAGCTTAGGGAGCACCCAAGGACAGAGCCAGCCCTCCTGACCAGCTTGTAAATTATTAATAACATCATGTATTGTCAAAAGGGCTGCCTGAAATGTAGTGGAAAACTGCAAAAAATTACATGGCACTTGTAACATGCCTGTAGATAAGAGACCAATCAAAAGCAACCAAACACATCTGACTAAATGTTGGAAACCCTCTGTTCAGCCTTCAGTCCTCCAACAATAATTACATTTATTAAATGAGTAACAAATAAAATCACAGTCACAATACTGATTCTGAAAAATCAGATATTTTCTACAAATCATTCAGCTTTAGTATCGGCTCTGAAAAAGGTTAGACATGTCAAATTTTATTAAAGATATAAAGACAAAAGATTTGAGTGACTTTAATGTTGTAATGTAAAGATATCCTAGAAGACCTTAAGCCAGTTTGCTGGATACTTGCAAATTCAGCTGTGTAACAGATGGAAAAGGCATCTTTTGTAATCACTAAATAATGTAGGTCAAGATAAAATGCTGAATCTGGCTTTAAGAAAAACACTGCCTATGTGCCATGTGTGCTCTTTTCATGTTTGAAAAACATTTTATACTGCTATTTTAACAGTTATAGTGTCTTTTTTTTCTTAGTTCAGGTTAACAGTGTCTAGAAAAATTGAGGAAAATGTAAATATAGACACCTCAAGTTGGCAACACTGGCAAAGCCTTCAGCTCATTTCACAGCATGCAGTATACTCACATTCAGTGGTTATAGATAATAGCTATCAAAACAGAACGCTTCCCACATTTGTCTGATCAGTGCACTCCTACAGCTCAGCTTTGGAACGAAGCTCTGTATGAGCTGGAGCTGCTCTGCCAGCCTGCTGTGTATTTGTGTGAAGCTTTTCAGGCTCTGGAGCATTTGTAAGCTTGATGCCATGTGTATGTATGTATGTGTGCAGGATCTGTCACTGTGAGGGTGATGATGAGAGCCCACTGATTACGCCGTGCCACTGCACGGGCAGTCTGCGCTTTGTACATCAGGCCTGCCTGCAGCAGTGGATCAAAAGCTCCGACACCCGCTGCTGTGAGCTCTGCAAGTTTGAGTTCATCATGGAGACCAAACTGAAGCCGTTGCGGAAGGTAACCACATGCTCACACACACTGAAGAGTAGTCATGTTTACTTTCTTGTGGACTATTAATGTATTTTAGAGCTCTCATGAGTGCAGATGTGTTGTGGGTTGCTGAATTAAATTTTATGGAGTTCATAGGCATACCAACAACAATGCTACTGTGCCAAATTCACTCATACGGGCACAACTAAGTATGTGCTTACAGTAATGTGAATTAAGTTGTAAAATGTGTAAAAATTACCTGGTGATATCATTATATTGCTACCTGTACAATTGTGAAACATTAAGTCCATCCCATTTAAATTCTTTAGATGTTGGCATGATGACACTACACACTTTTATATAGCAAAGAGAACACCAAAACCTGCATGTCAAGTTGGGTTCTACCTGCAAGAGGTTCTAATCAATGACACCTAATCTTCCAACTGATTATAATTTTGTGGATTTGATGGTGTGATAAATTTAAGGGTGTACTTAGTTTTACCTTGTGGCTGATCTGTTTTTAGTTTTCTTAAACTATGAACATGACTAAATATGAGTTTTATGTCATTTGTTGGAGTATACTCCGTTGTCTTTAGGCACTGTATCAAATCTATTGGAAAAAATATAGTATACCAGTGTAATATTAGATCATTGCCTAACCTTTTATCACATATTGCTACATTATTATAAAACTACAGTAAGGAAAAACATTACATACATAAGAATATAAATGTACATACAAGTAGTTCTGTATGTCGTCCTTTTATAGCAATAATCTGTTGGTTGTACATTTTAGGCGTTCCTGTCTTTTTAATGAGACTGTCTGAGACCTTTGTATGGGTCTCATGGGTTTCCCCTAGTTGAAAGTATAGCACTGTGTCTGTTACTGTAGTCTGTGAAGTTTCTCAAACCAGTAACATGAAAACAACTCCTAAACATCACATAAACAATAGGAGCTGCAACTTTCAGTACTCACAGACTTCAGCATTCTGCCTCATTAAGCACACCTGATTCAACTCAACAGCTAATTAGCAAGATGTTAGATCAATTCTCAATTGTGCTGGACCCAGCTTTGTGTTGACTGACAAAAAATGTGTAAAACAGATGAGCTAGTCAGTAATTGTAAACTTACCTGTATGGCAGGTAAACGATAAAATGGCAACACCAGACTAATCATGTAGAAGAAGAGAACGTTGTTGAGGTGCAAACGTACATGTTCACAGTTTCTGCTGTGTGAGGGCCTGTACTGCAGTTATTCCTAATTAAGACTAAGTTCATGCTTAAGTAATTGCCATGAACAGACTTCTCTCAACTAAGTAGGTGGTCATCTTTCTTTTTCATGTGACTCCATCTCACACAGCCAGTCAAGGCTAAAAACAGCTCCATTCTCACTAGGCTGTAATGATTAAATGCTGGTTGTTTAGTGGAGACAACAGAAAGCAGTTCTAGGCAGTGCCATTATTAGTCTTTATTGCCCACCAGTCCTTTTTTAATTAAGTTTCCTTTGTTTTGTGCCTCATATGTAGCATTCAGTAGTGAGTCTCTGTGTGTGTACTGCCCTGGGCTTTCAACTCTAACAGGCAGCTGTAGAAAATCTCAAGGCCAGGTGCCTGTGAGTTGTGTGGGATAACAACATGAGCACAATGGCAGTTTTTAGTCTTGCTTACAGTGACTGCATTCATTTCCATTATTGTGCTCTCTGCCTGAGCCATCTTCTCATATTAAGCATGTAATGGGTGGAAAAGGCAGTTTGCCTTTAGTGGTCATAAATGCTCTATTTTTAGCTTGCAGGTGTTGCTAGTTAAACAGATATAGGAACATGCCTCAAGTTAACATTTTTCTAGTAAATATTAAAATGGTTATGCACTCCTGTGTTTGTGTGGGGGGGGGTGTGGGTGTGGGTGTAATGTCAATTTTAAATCTTGATCTTCAGTAGCTTTCTAGAGGAGCAGGGTTTTAGAACACTGAGAGCACTGGGTGGCCCAGATTCTCAGCAGTGGCTCTTCAGAACAATTTTACTAAAAGATTTTTAGGAACATCTCTGAACTGTTCTTGATGATGAATGATTTATGAATGTAAGTAAATGTTCTGCCTTTACTGAGCTCGACAAGTGAATCGCATTCCTTTAGCTTTCTGACTGAAGCTTAAAAGGATAATAATGTCAAAAGATTGTATTTTAGTGATTTGAATTTATTGATAAAGCATTTTCAATGTTTTTTTCTCAGCAGAAATGAATGTGTTTATCTGTTGTAAAGTTTTTGTTTTTCAAGACGTGTAGCTTTACTGAGAGACATGCTATGATGCCTCTGCTCTGAGATCACACAGGCAAATCCACATTAAATATTTATAGTTGACTTCAGAGTAGAAAGATCAGGTGAAATCAAGTCTTTATGCTGGCTGCACTTTGTCTGTGTATTGTGTAGTGCAGCACAGTGCAGATTGTAAAACAGACTGCATAGGGTCTGAACTATTCCCCATTTCTTATAATATCAATAAAGTGTACACTTGTCAGAAACAAAGTATTTGTTGAACATAAATGCCTTGTGAGGGTAAGTGTGGATGCATGTATGTGTATTTGTGGGAAAATTAACTCTACATGCTCATTATTAAATTGGTGATATTTATTATTCATCAGCTAGTACGATTTATTCAGTACCTACTGTAAAAGTAATATGCAATTTATGTGATTAGGAGAGTACTTTTTGGCACACTAAGACTGAAATGATATTGGTGAGAAATTTCCATTGTGATTCTTCTGTTTTTTGTGGATTTTTTTTTAAATAAATTTTGTAAAAAAACATTTTTTTTGCGCTTTTTGTGATTATTAAATAAAGGAGCTGTCTGTATGTCCCAGAGAACCTGCTGCCATATAGTGTACTATAAGCAGGAATTATGACCTTAGTTCAGTGTTCTGGCACAATGTGAGTGTGAATATGAATGTGAGCCCAGTTTAAAATGTTTAAGTGCAGTATGTGTTCTAATATATTAAAATTATATTAAAACAATAAAAACATTGTTGATTGGTTGAGTTTGTTAGTATAGTGCATATATCTGTGATAACATAAACCCTGACCCTGTTTGTAAAGGCTAAAGTCACATTAACAGTAATAAAATATGTGCATGTCATTCTGGTGCTTGCAGTTTAAAAATCTCTCTCTCTGTCTCTCTCTCCCTCTCTCTGTCTCTCTCTCCCTCTCTCTGTCTCTCTCTCCCTCTCTCTGTCTCTCTCTCTCTCTCTCTCCTCTCTGTCTCTCTCTCTCTCTCTCTCTCTCTCTCTCACTCTCTCTCACTCTGTCTCTAGTGGGAGAAGCTGCAGATGACAGCCAGTGAAAGGAGGAAGATCATGTGCTCTGTCACCTTCCATGTCATTGCCATCACATGCGTGGTGTGGTCCTTGTACGTCCTGATTGACCGCACTGCAGAGGAGATCAAACAAGGTCAGTCCCCTGAGCCAGTCTCATCAAATCCCCAGCCCTCACCCCCTCTTCCCAGATAGTCCTCCCACAAACCCATTGTTTTGCTGCTGTTTATGCAGGTATTACTGTAGGTCTGTTACAATGTATGTTGGTCTTACTAAACGGAGCATAGTGTGGAGTGTTTATGATGTGCCTCATCCAGCCATTATTCAGACCTACCTGAAGAGCATTCTTTATCTAATAGTCATCACACTGCATTGTGTTTACAACTTTGCTCCTGCAGGTGTTTACAGATGTTATTAAAGTGGAAAATGTTTAGTGCCCTCCTCACTAGCTGTAGCGAAATAGTAATAAACTCTTTTTAATCATGCAGCCGGGAGAATACCAGGTAAAACACTTTCTACTTTAACATTCGATTTGTCTCTGCTCTGACATCTGACTCTGATTCTTACTCCACACATCCAGATGTCTAATCGTTTTCCTCCTCTTCTCTACTCAAATGTCCAATCCCCTGCTTTTCCCTGCTCAAACGTCTGATTCTTCCCTCGTTTTTGCTCTCCTTTCAACTCTACATGTTTGGCGTTTCCCCCACCATTTTGAGCTTTGACTGCTAATCACTCCCAGGGAAGAGTTCTCATACTCTCATTAATTTCTGTAAGCTGTGTATGTCTGCCTCATGCTGATGGGCAAAGACAGTTTCGAGCATTATTACTACTTCATAGCGGTCTAGCCACTCGAAACACATTTTATCTTGTGCATGAATATATTGTGCAAGATGAAACATTGATTTTACATGTGACTGAGTAAATAACTTAAATTTTAAAAGCGTTTAGACTTGATTTTTTTTTTAAAATAGAGATCAGATGAGACTCTCAGTGGTTCTCACAAATGTGTTCTTTTCTGAAATATGAAACTACAATCTATGGATTTTTTTTCCCTCAGATCTCCACTAATAGATAATAATTAACATTAACGTTAATCGTAAGGAAACTATGTTGAAAATAATTGTTGTAAAAATCAGTTAACCAGCTACTGTTCTTCTGCTTAATAACAATAGGCTCAATTTTGAAACACGTTCAGCTGATCTAGTGATTATTATATGTAATATATAACATATGTTATGGAATTGCAAATGCATTGTTAAAAATTGTGCCCCAAAATTACTGAAGTTCCACTTTATAGTTTGAACACCAAGAGAAAATGTGTTGACATATGGAGTAACGCCTTAAACAGGGATCTCTTTCAGTCACAACCGAATTCAACATTTATTTACTGAATTCCACATATTCACAAGAATCCCAGATCTATCTCAAAGCTATGTATTTTACGATAAAGGCTACAGGAAAACACAGTGTTTCACTCCTTAACTTCTAAAAAGAAGTTAAACGTTTATTTGGTACAGACCAAATGTCTCAGTCCACCTGAGAAAATCAATGATCAGTAAAGGTGTTCACGCCTGATTTGCTTCTGGCCCAAGTTTGTTTTTTTCAGCTTTTGCCGATTTCCCCAGAGAGACTGTGCCATACATTCAGCCCTAATCCCTCTCTCTCTACTTTATTCTCGCTCGCCATGTCAGGAGCCCTAAAGCTGCACCCTGGCCTAACTTACGGAGCCTCCAAAAGCAGTACAGTATTCCATTCAATGTTCAGGCCTTGTGTGTGAGCTGGCAGTAGAAAGTAGTGATTTGCCACATTGCGATCCCCTCCCGATCTGTCAGTATTTGACGTCAAAATATACTGTGCAAGAAAAAGATGAGATTCTCTAGTCGAAAGTGTTTTGTGCAAGGCACACTATGAAGCCCTAACTTATGCTGCCTGTGCAGTTATTTGGAATGACTTCTATTGCTTCTGGTAATTCATTTCTCCCTGAATGAAATTGGCTGCTGCTGAAAAGATAGGAAACTGCATTATATTAGAGTGGAATCAGTGAGTGGTCAGTGTAATGGATTTAGGATGGCCAATGCTAATCAACATGAGGTTTTCTGGAAAGAATGCAACACCTCAAATTGGCTAAGAACTCATCCTAAATAGGCTTGTTTGGCCCTGCCTAAGTGTCAGGTGTATTTATTAATTGTTTTTTTTCCCAATTCACTTAGAAGCTAGGATGAAGTTGGAGATGTAGTAAGCAGTGCTCCTCATTATGTCTCATTGTGTGTTATTCCAGTATCATAATGTCTACCCCATAGTTGACGCAGTGCACTTGGCATACATTTAGACCATACACCACATTCCAGAATCATATCCTATGTTGAAATGACATTGTATTTAACAATTGTTGTTCTGTAATGCTGCAAAAGAAATTCCCTCATATGATTGATTCTGGAATAAATATGTTCATTCATGATGTGTATTGCTGTTTTTCCCCTTAAACAAAGCTTGACTTGTTTATAGCACTGGTTCCCCAGACATGAGGATCTGGGAAATATAACTTAAGAGTTATAATGTAATTGTTTGTCAACCTCTTATCACAGGAAGTGTATACCATGAAGGTGAATTTCACTCTTGAGTTTTATGATTATATAATGTGATTCCGATAATGAGAGTCTGTTCTTGTTTTCTGTAGGGATACTTGAATGGCCTTTCTGGACCAAGCTTGTGGTGGTGGCCATCGGTTTCACAGGTGGACTGGTGTTCATGTATGTACAATGCAAAGTCTACATTCAGCTGTGGAAGAGACTTAAGGCCTACAACAGAGTGATATATGTGCAAAACCGCCCAGAGACCTATAAAAAGATGATTTTTGAGAAACCTGCACTTATGGAGCCAAACTTGGACAATAAAGAGGCTCTCGGGCCAGCACAGTCAGACACAAACTCTTCCCAGTACACAGAGACAGAGGACTACAGCATGGAGATACTGCACGTGTGACCCAGCCTGCCCGCAATGTCCTGCCCCCTTCAAAGGGACCAGATGATTTGCCTCCTCCGGCCCAACATATGGCGCCACACAGCACTGGGCAGAGGGACTCGAACAGGACTTATGTTGTTTAGGTGTTATTTTCTCTTTGTTTGTCTGTTCTGTTCCTGTAAGTTGTTGGCTGACCATGAATCGGTGTGCGCCAGATCCGACTACTGCCATTGTACTGCTGTCGTACAAGATGTGAAAACCGCCAGTCGAGCTGTGTGTGCGCATCTGCACTTGCCATGTGTATGAGTATGTGTCTCTGCGCCAGTTCTAATGGAGTCCTTAACAATGCATTCAAGCACTTTTTTAGTTCCCTGTTCTAAGGCTCTCCTGTTTTAATATCCATACATTTCTCTTTATACATGTGGTATGAAAAGACATGGAGAAAAAACCAAGCTTGAAATTTTGAAAGCTTTTCTCACATTTTATATGACATTTGTATTCCCAAGCAACCTTCAGGTGGGGAAAAAATGGAATTCGGAGGAGTTATGAGGGAAATAGGTGTCTTTTTAGAAATATAGTCATTCCATGTTTTTCGGACTTATAAATGGGTTGATTAGCTTTTGGGTTTTTTTCCTGTTTGTTTTATTTGACCTGTAATTTATTCTATGATGATGTGTGATGAATCAAAGCAAATTACATTGGATTGATCTTCAAGGGCTAGATTCACTAAAGCCATTAGCACACACATTAACATGCTCTAACTTGTGATTGGCTTATAAGAAGTGTATTGACCAGGCACTGGTTATGGTACTGTTCTTGTACCTGCTATAGATTTTGCACAGGCTAATAACTTTAGTAAATCAGCCTTTAAATGTACCCTCCGAGGGCTCTAGAATGTAGACTACTTTTTGCAACCCTTTTTTTTTTTTTTTTTTTTTTTAAACAGAGAACATTTTCTTGCAAGAGGGGCCATTCCTTGTAGCACCACTCAACCTTTCTGAACGAATCATGTTGTCTTTGCTTGAATGAAACTTTTATTGAGTCTTTATTATGATCACTTTCCTTAACAGCTACATTTGTCCATGCTGCTTATTTTTTCTAACCCCAACCAGGCATTTATTATTCAAAGTTTCAGTTAGGTGTTTTGCATATTTCTTACTCAAACACGACTGATCTGACCCATATTATAATTAAGATAGGCTTTTACATGTGCTGAAATGGCTTGACATAACACACTTAAATGCCAGCATTCAGTTTTTACCCTCATTCATTTTGTCAATCTTTTTCATCCTCCATTGTTTAAAAGTTTATTTCTCTTCCTGCAGCTGCAGCAAATGTTTTGAGGGCCTGCCTGGCAAAAATAAGGTTGTGACCTTGCTGTCTCAAGGTCTTCTTTAGGAATTTTTCAAATTTATCATCTTTGCAGATTACAAACTTTACATTGCAATTACAAACTGTTTAATTGTTTGCATGGTGTTAGAAAGGACAGCATATTTACCAAGGTATTACTATTCAGCTATACTCTTGAGGCTAGTGTCGTAAGGGTTGTACTGTTGGAATGTATTCTATGATGTCAAGGCTGAGAAATTGTGATGTTGACTTTCACCACTTTCACTTGCAGCAGATGTTTTTGACACAATTCTTTAAATATATTCCTAACAAGAGGATTTTCACAATGTGAAACAATGTGGTTTAACTTGAAATCGATAACTTGAAAGTATACTCCTGCCATCTAGTGACACTTGGCAGATGATACCTTTTGTAATAGAGACTAGTCTACCATAAATTCTCTGTGCAATTTAACCAAAAGGAAAAGTGCACATACAGTTTGTAAGTTCTTCTTCATCTTTTCAGGCCTCTTACTATTTGACAGTTTCAGATTTTGCAAAGGTTTCTTCATTTTGAAGTTATCCAGCATAACCTCATGAAAATACTTTCCAGTTTTTATGCAAATAACACTACATCTTCACAGGTTTGATTTTGCACATGCAGTAGAATCTGTACTTACAGCCAAATGAACTGGTGTTGAACAGACGGGACCTTACCATCGACTGTGTTGAGCTTTGCTTCATGATGAATACAGAAATGCCCTTTATAAAGCTTGCACACCCTAATGAGCTTGTTTTTTGTAAATGCAGCCTGGTGTCTTTTGGTGTTTAGTTAGATTTTATTTCAAAATTATCAATCATTGTACTGATGGATTTTTGATAAATAGGAGATTAAATAGGAGCTGGCTCCTTTAACTTGACAGCAGTGTGTAAATCCTGAGCATTGATTAATCAAATTCAAACTGTGATACTTCATCATTTTATGGACAAATTTTGATTTGGAGAATTTCTACATTGTGAAACTGCTGCATACTTGGCCTTGTGGGGAATAGCCTTCACCGAATTGGTGCACTGCGCCCTGTTTTTTCATCTTTAATCTGTTTTAAAGTGCAGTAATTATATCATTTGTCTGTTCATTTTAGTACCATGCTCCAGGTTGCTTGTAGGTGAGTTGTGACAGGTCATTGGACTGTTCGGTCTTTATTAATGTGCAACCAGACGATTCAGATGTGCTTAGAAAAATTTTAACTGCAGTGCATTACTACTGAATCGACTTGAACATAGTCAACTTGACTGTTTTCTGCCCCTCCATCTTATTCCATTTTTCTCTGTGAATTTTCTTTGAATAGTAAATGTAATTTTTGTAAAAAATGTTTTTAATGAACTATTGATGTGTTTTGATTTGTTTGATTTCCCATATTTGAGCAAAAGTATATAGAGTGAAAAACAACCAAATAAAATGAAGTAAACCTATACATTCTTGCAAATATGATGCTTGTTGTTTTTGCCAGACTCTTTGCTCCTGTTTTATCAGCATTGGTTGTGATCCAATACTGCCTAAAACATCCAAACTATCACCATAGTTTTCTGGAAAATTTTAACTCCTATTGGCCTCCATATGTCATCAAGGCCTTTCATGAACACTGTGTCAAAACCAAGAAGAAGCAGTGGAGCTGAATGAGCATTTCACATTGTCGTGGCTTTCTCAGTAGCTGAATATGGTTTTGTGAAACTGAAAAGACTGTAATTTACTTGTATAGTTTTGTATTTCATGTATCTTTATAATTTTCTCAGTATTATCATACTTATAGGAGGTTGACTTTAAGTTTCTTAACTGAGATGTAAGTGACTATGTTGTGTCGTGTTTTTAAGGGAAGATGAAATGGAGCAATAAAAAAAAAAACCTTAATCCAAAAGTTTGGTGTCTACTTGGGTTCCTCCAAAAACCGGTGTCTAAATCTGGTCAGTTATAATTCTGTAAGTGCTGTATAAGATGCATGGATAAACATACTATGTGGCACTGAAGTGTGTTACAGAAAATCTTTAATATAAAATGGTAAGTACAAACTATAGGTAGGGATGTAATCATGACTGCAGTTTTGGAGACAGAAATAGCATGTTTATTTAGGATTGGAGTGGAATGAAAAGACCTTCATGTTCATGCTTTACATCTGTAGCCTGTCACAAACATCTTTTGCAAAGCAGATCTTCAAAAAAGCATCCTTGGCAATGAGCATGTGCTTTTGTATCTAATTTACATGAACTGATAAAGCTGATGCAGTATGTAAAGCTATGGGCTGCATTGCTGTAAAATGATTAGGTTGCAGGGCATTTGAAGGTTTCTGCTGAAAACACGATTATAAAACCTTTCTCTGTTAATGGTGTTGTCCAGATTATTAGAAGGGATGCCAATATAAACAAGCGCCCTGAAATAATACTAATAAACTTAATTTGTATAGCACCTTTCATTCATGAAATGCAGCTTAAAGTGTTTACCAGTGTTTAGATTGTAAAATGTAACAAGAAGAGCAAAGTAAGCATTGAAGTAAGGCATAAAATAAACTATAAAACTAATACAAGAAATGCAACTCAAAGTGCTTAATGGTGAATAATTTACATAATTAAAATAATAAGGAAAAGTACAACTACGCACATATTATACACATATAATATAATATATATTCAGATTTAAAATGACTTAAAATGAGCTAATTCCAAAGCTTTGGAGCAGCCATTCCAAACATCCAGAGGTTTTTAATAACTGATTTAAACCACCGGAGTGGCATCAAATCACCAGGAGAACCATCTAGTTTGTCCAGGGACTTTGGCTCATCAAACACAACAACATCCTTTTTAGTTTCATTCAGGCTAAGAAAGTTTAGATTGAGCCAATTTTTTTGCTTTTTTAAGCAATCTAACAGTGGTTTCAGTGAACTATGACATTAAGGTTTCAAAGTAAAAAAATCTTGTGACATCAGCGAAAACATAGAAGTACATATTATATTTCTTAATGAGCCCAAATTCAAGCTTTGATGAACTCTACAAGTAAATGGAGCTACAGTAGACAGGTGCTTACCTAGCTGAACCAAACTATTTAAGCAAACCATTATAAAACAGATTGTATTGAAAAGAAAACTTTTAAGGCATGAACTCTTTTTGGAGGTGTGAGGCTTTATGTGGGGAGAAAAAAATGTACCCAGGATAAAGATGAATCACTCACAAATCAGATGAGCAGTTAGGGCTCATCCAAAACTCCCAGGGTATCATTTACTTCATTTATTTAACCTCTCAGTAGCTCATAAAGCATGCCAGTTTACACCAGCATTCATCCTTCATGAATCAGTGCAAATCTAATTGTGTCTCCACCTTGTGTGCAACCTGTTTGCAGCATCAGTGAGATAGCAAGACTGGAGCTTTGCCCAGAATACTCAAAAAACAGCTGAATGATTTGATGTGCCAAGGGCATTTCATAATCATTTCTCAGTCCAGAAGAAATCCTCATATGAAAGTTTACTCTACACAACAAAATTTATTGAATACATACCACCTTGAGTTAACTTTTAGAATGAATGTTCTTTTATGTCCAGCTTGAGTTGTATAAATTACTGAAAGGGAATTTTGCTATTGTTGCTTAAATAATATTTGAAGTCTGACATTTTAGCAAAGAAACATGCCTGCATTCACAAGAATTTTTAAAAATTAGAAAATGCTGTACTTTTTGACCAAAATTTAAAAATGTAAAATTGATCTAAATTTTACCAAAAACTTTTTTTAATTATTATTTTTTTAATTACAGTGGAATGGATTACTCAGAATCACCCATTATACTTTCTGTGATCTGGGTTTCTACATAAAATGATCGTTGTTAATCTCACCAAAATCAACCAGAAAAGGGACTGAACTGTACATTGGCATTTTAATTCATGTTGTCATTGTATTAAATATATTAGTTAAAAAAATTGTCTTTTTAAAATTTTTCAGAGAGAATGTGTATTATTCAACTATTAGTACTTCATCCATGTGTCTGCATCCACTGCACATCTGTGTTTACTGCACGTTGATGTATCACTACTGTAAATGGATATACATGTATGTACTTTAGGAATAACTATAGTTGTGTTTGTAAACAAACACAAGAACACACACACACACACACACACACACACATGCACACATACCAAATAGTTTTTCTTTTTGTATAGTATTATATTTCTAAATACATTTCTGTTTTATTTTTGCTTGTGTGTGCTGTGTTTATCTTGTATATAATCATATCTTATTAAAATATTTTTTGTAAAATAAAGCCTGTTTATCAGGTGCTGACTTATGATGCATATGTATAATGTGTAGCTTTACTGTGTCCTAAACAAGAATGTGTATTAAATGGGAAAAAGGGAAATCTTTGTAAGATCTGAAAATGTACAAATAAGGATAAAAATGTATGTTCTGTAAATGGTTAATACAGAGGTTCTTTGTACCATTAGAGGGAATCTGCAGAATAAAGTTCATTCAGTGTTATTTGAACACCTCTTTACAGCCAGGACACCCACCATATCAGATAGCCCAAAATAAAAAATGCATCACAAAAACATCATGATGAGCAGCCTGCAGTTTAGCATCAGTACTAGAACAACTTAAAGCTGAATCATTAGAACATAAGGCTTTGTTTATTTCTGGCTCTACATAGAAGAGTAGAGCTGAATCTCTGATGGAGAGGGCAGAAACTAAGGGAGGGGATAAATGCAGTCTTATGTAGAATGTTCAGTACACAATGAGTGGCTTAATAACTGCCACAGACAAACAGCCCATTTAAAGATATGCATTTATGCACAGACAAAATTTATTTGAAAATTACCATGCTGGTCTCTATCACTATAGTGCTACCACCAGGTTACACACACACACACACACACACACACACACACATTATATATACATTACTCACAATAAGTTAGGGATATTGTTATTTGCATGAGTGCTTTTCCTACTTGCTCTGAATTTTAATGAAATAAGCAAAAGTTGTCTTTGATATTACTAATAATGTATGAAAAGAAACACCATTTTCATTAGTTTAATATTTATTACCCCAAAAATTAGACAATAACAGGAATAGCCCCAAATAACAAAAATTGACAATGTCAGTAGCGGGTGTTTTCACCATTTGCCGCAATGACAGCTTGACAGCGACGTCTCATGCTCCTCACTAGCCTCATGATGTTGTCCTGAGGCAATGCAATCATGCAGTCTCTTCTTCAACTGGTCCCAGATGTGCTATATGGGGTTCAGGTCAGGGGACATTGATGGCCATACCATATGAGGCACTCCAACTTCCTGAAGTCGAGCTGTGACAATTCTGCCACGATGTGGTGGAGCATTATCATCCATGAACAGAAAGTTGGGGGTGTGCTGGCGGAATTGGGGGATGATGATGGGTTCTATGATGTTTCTGAGGTAAGAACGTCCAGTGACTGAGTCATGTACAATAACCAAATCTGTTTTGCACTGACTGGTCATGCCTGCCCAGACTGTTGCATCTCCTCAACCAAAGCAAACCCTGGGGACCACGTTGACCTCAGCATATCGCTCACCTTGCCTTCTCCAGCAATGCTGACGACCATCATTTCTGTGCAAGGTGACCCAACACTTATCAATGAACAGGACGGTAGACCACTGCTGCATTGTCCAGGTCTTGTGGCCACTGCAAACGTTCACGACGGTGTCTTGGTGTCAGTGGAACGGTCATCTGGCATTCAAGCCAAAGCGGTGGAGTCAGTTGTGAATGGTTTGTCTGAAAACCTTAGTACCCCTTGCACCTCGTAAGAGGGCCTACAGCTGTGTGGCAGTTGCAAACCGATGTCTGAGTGCATAGGTCCTTAGGTACTGGTCATTGTTGTGGTCTGTCACTCTTGGGGCTCCACTCC
Organism: Arnoldichthys spilopterus; assembly: GCA_037974385.1. NCBI lineage: Eukaryota > Metazoa > Chordata > Actinopteri > Characiformes > Lepidarchidae > Arnoldichthys > Arnoldichthys spilopterus. The sequence continues at coordinate 16,504,322 of JBBPDA010000145.1, forward strand.
TGGGTCTGTCATGAACTCTGCCAATAGTTCTGTGTCTTGATGCATGTCTGCTGATGACACACCAAGTTCACGAGCAACATCTGACTGCCTGCCACCGACCCGAAGGCGTGACGCTGCCTGTCCGTTAAGTGACGTTGTGTGTTCATGGCTGTTTGAATGATGAACTTGGAATGACTTACTGACAATACCAGCTTGAAACCAAGTGAAACAAACACTGTATGTATGACATCCACTAAGTCTCTCACAATATCCCTAACTTATTGTGAGTAGTATCGCCTTCGGGTCGGTGGCAGGTAGTCAGATGTTGCTCGTGAACTTGGTGTGTCTCAAAGTGTTAAAAAATCTGGAATTTATAAATTATCTTGTCAAACTGACGAAATTACAAAGAAATGTAACATTTTGACTGACCAACTTGACTTTTTTGTAAATATGTACAAACTTTAGATGTTAATATTGCAACACATTTTGAAAAATTGGGAATGGGTTACTATTCAAGTAACAGTCTTAAACATTCCAATATCAAAGGTGAGCTGGTAACAGGTGAGGGCAACATATAAAGAGCATCCACCACAGTCTCTTTCTTTGCAAGGAAAGATTAGTCATATCTCATAATTTTGTGTCATACTTCGAGAGAATCACCAAATGGTTTAAAAGCAAAATTTCTCAGTGCAAGATTACATAGAATTTAGGTCTTTCATCATGTACAAAACATAACATTGTGAAAGGTTTCAGGGAATCTGGAGTCCTGGTATGGCAAGAAATTTCTATGATTATAAAAGACAAATGTGTTGTTTTCAAAATAAGGTCATGATTTATGGTGATCTACGACCCACAAATGTCAAAATTTAGCCTTTCATTTTATATGGGAGATATTTACTATGTTACTGGTGAAAATCTGTTCATAGTGAACCATCCTATCACAATTTTAAGTAATAAGAACTGATATGAAGGTGATTTTGTCATTGTGAACACACTCAAGCACCACAACGAAATGTGACCTCTGCATTTAACCCATCACACATGCACAGATGGAGCAGCAGGCAGCTACCAACAGCGCCCAGGGAGCAGTGTAGTGGAACGGTACCTTGCTCAAGGGTACCTCAGTAGTGCCCGGGCCGGGATACGAACCGGCGACCTTCAGGTTGCAAAGACAGCGTCCTAACCACTAGGCCACCACTGCACTGATATGTACAGGAAAACAGATTTATTTTTGTCTGATAAATGTCTTATAAGTCCTACACTGATATTTCTCTGATATAGCTCATTCCCAACAATGTATATCATGAAAAAACATAGGACATTTATTAAAATTCTGTGATGCATTTTGAAACAAAACTCATTATTTGAAAGCTGTTACGGTATTGTGAAGGTAACTAATGTTGACAGCTGATTACATTTTCATGTTTGGACATGCAAAGACCATGTGCAGAATCAGCCACAAGAGAAGAAAACTTGATGTTAAGTGTAACTGTCACATAGTGACCTCCAGTGGCAAAACAGAGGGCAGAGAACTGAATAAATAGCCCATGACATGATGTGACATGAATCACCTGTAACTAATGTAATGCTTATGGAAATACACAAGTAGCTTCTGTAGTCAAATTAAAACACATTGGTTAGATATAATAGCAGAACCCAACAATCTGGCATTGACTTACAAAAATTCCACAGTGTGAAATAATTATAT
>JBBPDA010000145.1:16506108-16530130 GCA_037974385.1 Arnoldichthys spilopterus
AATGAAAAATATATACATATATACAGTCATTTAAAACAAGAATTACATCCCAGGGAAATTGTTGATTATTTTATCTAAACAAACACTATACTGACCTTATCATTTTCCTAGTAATTTCAGAATTAAAATCAAAAAACAGTTTAATAACATGGAAAAGGGATTTTTTTATGTCAAGTCTTTACAACTACAAGGTGTTCCAGATTTGATTACATTAATAAGAAGTTTGTGGTGACAAGATCTGATAAACTCTCTAAGGCCTTCAGAAAAAAAGGTAGTTGCCCATAAAAAACATTCTGTTGTTAGGAAAATCATCTACAGGTGTTGTATATTTGACTGCTAGTATTTAAAGGACTGGCTGCCCCAAGATATTAGATTTAGAGTAAACTGTTGCAAAAAGAAATCTCCTTAATCACAGGATTGATAGGTAAATCTTACAGCTGTTGGTGTTAAATTGCATACATCTACAGTCAGAAAAAGCACAAGAGGTGTGTCAGGAGCAAATTAGAGCAAAACTGTGGTTTGCCAGATAAAAAAATATTTTCAAAGACCAGGCCTTTTGGAATTGTGTAGGCAGAGTTGTTTGGCCACCATTAACAGTACACGTGTTGTAGACCAAAGACATATTTTAAGGGGAAATACCTCATACCAGTTGTGAAGCATGGTGGTTGAAATTGTATGGTTTTAGGTTGCTTTGTTGCCTTGGAAACAGCAGCTTTCAATTGTTGATGCAGCTATAAATTCTGCATAATATCAAAAAGTGTTTGAACATAGTGTTAGGCCATTGATCCAAAAGTTGAAGCTTAACCAGAGACCTTTCAGCAGAATAATAATCCTAAGCACACTAGCAAATCTACCAAAGGAATGGCTTAAAAAGTAGAACGTTTTTGAACCCCATTATAATTGTGTGGGATTTGAACAGTACATTCTAGAAAACCCTCAAACATCTTGAACTTGCATGGAACAATGGTCAAATCATTTAAAAATGTATTACTGCTTAAGGGCTGCCCCTACTAGTTTCTGAAGCAAAGGGTGGTCTTATTTTCTCTAAATAAGAACATTACATTTCTTAATATGTATTTTGAATAAATGTGTGGAAAGTCTTGTTTTTATATTTTGTTCAGTGACAATCACCTTAATCTGTAGGTGCTGTATTAAACAGGGTAAGTCGTTTACTTGTTCAAATATGTTTTAAAAATAACAATTTGCATGTGGCGTGGTTATTATTTAACACGAGTTTATTTGCCTTGCTGTAGGTTTTCTTGTTTCTCTACATCACACGCTCCCCTACTCCGTTCCTTGGTCGCATTAGGACTTTTACTTTGAAAGGTCGGCCAGTTTACATAATAAATGCTGCAGCTGCAGTTTTTTACGCCTCTCTGTAAAAATATATGGATATAAATATTACCACATTATATTTCGCACCAACACGAATAAACGTAAATTGGGGCAAATACGTTTGTTGAAGTAAAAAATTTGTAATGAGCTCAGACGCGTGTGATGTATTTTCTTTGCTGGCAGGCGCCGCTGCGCTCGCTAAGCTGCAGGGTCCTGCGGCTCTAAAGGGTGGGAGCTCAGTGCAGTACAGTCTCCTTCAGTTCGCCCTCCAGCCGGTGTGCTTCACCACGGCCAGTCAGCCTTGGGGAGAAGTTGGTTAAACTCATTTAAGTTGATCGTTAGACCTGTCTATTAACAGGTAAGACGTGGCAACAAAGTACACACCCATATATTTCACAATGTTCCCTTCCGTACATTGCGAAGGCATGTTTTACACTTTCCCAGCGCGTTGTGGGCTATGGGAAGCTAATGCTAGCTATCTAGCTAGTTGCCTAGGTTAGCTGAATGACAGCAAGGGGGTTGTCTCGTGGCCTGCTCAGCACGCAAATTGTGTAGTAAAAGTTTTCGGTGTTACTGCGAAACAAAAACCGATTTGTTATGGGGGAGAACGCGCTCCAGAACTGTACACGAATCAGTCAAGAACGGCGGCTTTAGTTTTGGCGTGAGCGGCGTGCTAGCCACCGGTATCGTCACAGAATGAATAAGTGAATCCGCCCCCGCTGGATGGACCGCGCTGACCGCTACTCATAGCAGCTGCACAGGAAACGTGCGCGGTGACACAGACCGATTTTCTTGCCTAACTTTATAACTGAATTTTTGGTAGAGTTTCGCGAAACGAGGCTTAGCTGCTTTCTAGTTAGCTTCACACATTAACTTTCCAAAAGCTCGCGTTGGTCAGCCACTCGTTCAGCTGTGATTTACGCGTGATTTTGAGCTTTGTAAAAGTTTGATGTCGTTTAACAATTCCGAATTACTATTCACCGGAATAATAAAAAACACAGTGGGTCATTGAGTCTTATATGCAGATTGTGCTGTTGTCGAGGTTCTGTCTGGTCATTGTGAACATCTATAGTTTCTGACCACAGGGGCTGTCTGAGCAAGATGGCCTCCCGTTTTAACCTTGTTGATATTTTGTCTGTTATTTGCTTTATGCGCTTTCTGATTTTGCTTTCATCCTCTCGGTGTTTTGCACTTGGAGTAACCTGATCATAGATGAGTTTAATGAGTTGCCCGTGACAATCTTCATTTCTCTCTATAGTGATCTCGTCGTTGTTGGTGACCTGTTAGGAACTGATGCATGTGATGGAAAACGTCCTTAATTAGATGTGAAATCATTAGTCTTGTTTGAAAGACTGGATTTTTTCCCTCATAGAGGACAGCATGATGGACAAGGACAATATGGGTTGTCCTGGCACTGAGCTTTAAACATAAGCACACCAGATCAGCATTTATTAGATGCAGTTCCAGTACAGTTTGCAAGCACTAATGTAAATGTGCAAGTGTCACAATGATTTGTAAAGGCTGGCTCTTAAATGGACTCTAAAATGAGTAGATTTGTCTGGATTTCCCAATATAATAGATTACCATGGAGGACGTCGGTGCTCAGAAGCCTATTTCACTGTGTTCACTTCCTCCTGCCAGTGAGTCAGGAAGGTGGGGCCTGCTGTCAGGTCAGATTAGCTCAGTCGTCTGTGTGAAACACAGGGCTAGTTATCAGACTGCTAACACTGCGTCTATAAGACAAATTATGGCAAACTGGAGATGGAGCCCTGTAGACATTCAGCCACACCCCTTTCCACGTGACTTGGAACTTTAAAAGAATTTTGCAGTCAGACAGTTTGCCGTATAGCGTGGCTCAGATTGGTGCTGCATGATTGTTAGATTTGCGGTGATCTCCTGAAGTTAGATGTGATTTGCTTTTACAGATAGAATGGCAGTCCCCCCATGCTATGCTGACCTTGGAAAGTCTGCCAAGGACATTTTCAACAAGGGATATGGTAATTTTACTAAAAAGACTTTATAATTGAAGTATTATTTGTGTTCATGGTTGTGTGTTATAATTAGTTTACTGCTTTATTTTGTGAAAGGCTTTGGTCTGGTGAAGCTTGATGTCAAGACAAAATCAGCCAGTGGAGTGGTAAGTATATCAATATCTTAAGGCTTGGTAGCTTTATATATATGATTGTACTGTTCAAATGTTTGACATCTCTTATTTAATACATCAAACAACTTCATATAAACGGAACTAATTTTGGTTTCCAGTACAGTGTGAACATGGGATGTGAAATATTGCTCTTTGTTGTCTCTTGGCAGGAGTTCAAGACTTCTGGGTTCTCTAATACTGACACCAGTAAAGTGGTGGGCAGTCTGGAAACCAAATACAAGAGGTCAGAGTATGGCTTGACCTTTACAGAGAAGTGGAACACTGACAACACGCTGGGTACAGAGATCACTATCGAAGATCAGGTGTGGCAGCAGAGACAGAAGACGTTTTATGTGGTTTTGACATGTTTTATGTAGTTTTATTGTGCTTGATGCCATTTATCATTGTTATTAGATTGCCAAGGGGCTGAAGCTGACTTTTGATACAACCTTCTCACCAAACACAGGGTAAGTTAATTGTGAAATGTTAGAGGGTTTAAGTCTTTGTAAGGAGTTCAAAAGTTTGAACAGAAACTACACCATTTCTTGAAGCTTTAACATGTCTTGTGTAGTGAGTATTTGTTGCTGGCTAGCAGCACTTAGCAGCTGTTGTAACCTGATATCTTTTTGAGCAAGTCCATGTTATGTAGTTGACAATTTTTTTTTTCATTAATGTGTGGCACATGCAGTGTGATGTAACAAAATTGTTAATGTCTAGAGAGCATAAACTATATGAGAGAGCTAAATGTCTTTGAGAAGTATCTGATACAGCTGGGGCCAAGTTACTGGGTCTGCATTCTCATATGACCATCACATTGACATTGCATTCTCTGCAGTATAGCTGTGTGTCAGGACCTGATGATTTCATAACCGTGGTAAAAGGACACTGCTAGCCACTTCAGCAGTAATTTTAAAGACCTAGTTACTTTGTTCTGCACCAGACTTGTGCGAAAAATGATCACATTTATATGCGCTTTCCTGTGGTATGCTTTTTTTTCTGTAGATGCTTTATGGCTTTTTCACTCCTGACTTGTTTTATTACGTTAATTGTGAAACAATGTAAAAATAATATTTAATAAAGAAAGACAATCCAGCATTTTATGAAGCTGGAATATTTTTAAACAGTGGTTAGTGAATGTAGCCTATTTAAAGAACAGACTTTGTGCTGACCACAGCCAAATGTAAGGCCTGATTTATGGTGCAGGCTGTGAGAGATTGATTATTCTTTTCACCACCACAGTTAAGCATTTTACTTCTACCCTTTGGCTTAATTCTAAATATTATGGGAGTAGGTTTAAGTTTAGGGAGTTCATTTAAGAACTTAAGTTGTTGAAACAGGGTTTGTCCCTTTTTGACCTGCATTGTTCATATTGTAACGTTTCTTGTTACTGTTGATTCTGTCCAAGATAGCCTTAACCTCTTATTTCACTGCTTTGAAAATACTTGCATAGCATGAATTAGAGGTGAGCAGTATATTTAGTTTGATGCACAACAAGATTTTTCAGCATTTTGTGGAAATTTTCAGTGGTTAACATGTTTTATTACACAGAGATTACACAATTATTCCTGGTCTGTGATATGTTTGAATAAATAGCCCTGTACCCAGAGTTTGATGGCAACTTTCAAACTAACAGATTTTTTTGTCCAAATATCGTGATGCATATTGTGTATTTTTACAATTTCTAAATAATTGATCTCCCCCCCATAATACTCTGCCCTAATATTTACCTTTACTTGCAAATTGTGATGAAAGTTTAATTAATATTGATGAACTGCGCTGTAATGTTACATTTAACTTAATCAATATTATCTAACATTTAACACTGACATTCAACAGCAAGAAGAGTGGAAAAGTCAAGACTGCATACAAACGCGAGTATGTCAATTTGGGCTGTGATGTTGACTTTGACTTTGCTGGACCAACTATCCATGGTGCAGCAGTCGTTGGTTATGAGGGATGGCTTGCCGGCTACCAGATGTCCTTTGATACAGCTAAGTCAAAGATGACTCAGAACAACTTTGCTGTAGGTTATAAGACTGGCGACTTCCAGCTGCACACCAATGTGTAAGTATAGAGCTGTCTTTCAAGTTGACATACAGCTTAATTTAGGTTCAAATCTCTTTAGTCATTTAGTTGAGTAAATATTTGAATAATTGTAATGAGAATTAAAATGTTTATAATTATAGTGAGTACAAATTGTAAAGCTGTAGTTTACATTAAGTTTAATTTTATTGGGGTACTGGTCAGTAGAGATATGAATAAAACAGTGGGTTTGATTCTGATAAAATGTCTGAATTTCTCCTGCTCTTTGTAGTAATGATGGCGCAGAGTTTGGTGGTTCTATCTACCAGAAAGTGAGTGATAATCTGGAGACAGCAGTGAACCTAGCTTGGACTGCAGGCAGTAACAGCACACGCTTTGGCATCGCTGCCAAATACCAGCTGGATAAGGATGCCTCCATCAGCGTGAGTGCATGACACTTCACTTAATTTTACTGATTCAAGCAGCAGTTGGTTTTTTTGTAACTGCTCACATTGCCACGTTCATTGGTTTCACATAATAGTTCTTGGAAAACTGTGCTGTTTGCTTTAAGCTGAGGCACAGAGCTGATAAAAGCAAAACTGTTATTACCACTAAAACTATACGTTTATCGACAAAAGTATTAACTAAATATGGCTGAATGAAGGCTCTGGGAAATTTTAAAGCTGTATGTTTGTAGAGTATGTACCAGAATCCTTCACATTGTCAGCTAAGTGGTTGTTCAAGAATTTTAAAGAGCTCTATAGAAAACAGCTAAGGGGCTAAACAAATACTCTTCCTACCTAAGAATTTGTCTGAAGTGACGTGTCTAAGGGGGAATTTGTTGCATAAGCAGTAGTAGTTACTCTTTAGCCTTCTCAGATCTAAATTGTCTTGGCTGAATTCTGACCCGTGGCAAATCCTGTGGATCAGTTTTGTTTTTGTCATGAGTAAAGTATGTTGCAGCTTTTCTTGTTCCTTATGATTTGTGGGATATAGTGAGGCTGGCTCAAAAGGTATTGGACTGGTAATATTGGATGACATGTTTCAGTTCTTTATTTCACCTTTCTTGCAGGCCAAAGTGAACAATACTAGTCTTGTTGGGGTTGGGTACACGCAGACCCTGAGACCAGGTATGGTATTGATTAGCTAAATATTTGTCAGTCAAGATGTTATTGTTAAATATCTTGAACTCTCACATTTGAACTTTAAGTATTAAAATGCACAAAATTATAGTTAGAAAATGTCTTGCAGTTTGCATTTCCTTAATTATATTTTTACACTTTCATTAGAGGCCTTTGGCCGGACTTGGCCTAGTTATGGTGTGTGTATTTCTATAACTTAGTAGAAATGCATAGATCTAGTAATATGATGAACCAGTTCTAACTCTCCATGAGATGGGATTTAGATTCAGCTACAGACCTGTTTATCCCTTTATACAGTCTTCTGTAGATTTTAGGTGGTCCCATAAGCCGCATGTTTGCATAGCGTACCTACTACATGCAAGAATAACTTCCTTTAGTACAATTCAGTAGCCCTCAAACTTTTTCTTGCCTCCATATGACTGTGTCGCAGGTGTGAAGCTGACCCTGTCTGCCCTGGTTGATGGAAAGAGCATCAATGCTGGTGGCCATAAGTTGGGTCTGGGGCTGGAGCTGGAGGCCTAAACTCAGCTCTTGCTCACGTCAGGGACAAGGGAATATCAGAGGAATCTGGCCTTAAATTTGTCTCCAACGTAACCAGCAGGGAAATCTGTATGGGATGGGATGTTTTCAAAGGCTGCAACAGAAGCAATCATTTTAGCAAACATTGCATTGGTGTTTATTTTTCCCTTCACGGTCGTGGTGCCCATTTTTGATTTGTAGTTGTTCGTCTTTTCCTCATCTGAATCCAGCACTGCCATGGCAATGAAATATTCCTCCATTTGTAGCAGTGGGCGTCCAAATACGCATGTTACCTCTTCAGCAAGATGTTGGTGATCTGGGGGAATGTGACAAACTCCGATTTCACACTCTGTATCATCTGATATTCCGTAGTCGTCTGAACACAGCACCTACAACCATTTAACTCCGTTTTAAAGGTTGTACCTGTTATTATTTAAACATCATTACCTTTTTTCCTTCTCCATACACACAAGGACATACTTAAGCTGTATTGTACCATTTTTGATTATCGGCCATCAGGATTGAAACGTACTTGTAGCCTGCCCTTAACCTAAGCAGTTTTTGGGTGGACTGTCTAAAATAGATGGAACTTGATTTGGGAAGGAATGGCTGGCTTTTTGTTTTCTGCACAGACGATTAGGTGAAGCTTACGGTAATGCCAAAATGGGTACTCTGGATGTGGGTTGAGTTCAATACCTAAAGCGTTCGGTGTCGCCATCATGACCCTGATTTGCTGAAGTTGTGCTTTCATGAAACCTTAGGGGTCCTTCTGTGTATGAGTAAACTTTTCAATAAAGTCTTTGAACTCCACTAAGGGTTTCATTTTGACTCTTTGACATGATGGTAAATAGTAAATCAGCTGAAATAATTACCTGTTTTCTGCACAGAGTACAAGCTTTACTGTCACAATAAATGACAATCTGATTTACACTGATGATTAACACCACAGACAGGTGAAGTGATTAACATTATCTAGTTATTTCATTACAGTGGCATGTGTCAGGGTGGTGGGAAGTATTAGGCAGGAAGTGAACAGTCAGTTTTTGAAGTGGATTTGCTGGAAGCAGAAAAAAATGGCAAATCTAAAGATGAGGCACTTCGACAAAGGGCCATATTGTGATGGCTCTACAACCGAGTCTGAGCATCAAAAAACCAGGACTTGAGTGTTCCAGGTGTGCAGTACTAGCAAAAGTGATCTAGGGAAGGACAACTGACATCTGTAACATGGTCATGGACACTCAAGGCTCACTGATCCATGTGGGGACTGAAAGCTAGCCCGTCTGGTCTGATCCCACAGAAGAGCTTCTTTGGTTGAAGTGAATGATGACTCCTCTAGAAAGGTGTCAGAACACCCAGTGCACCACAGTCAGAGCTGTTTCAGAAGCATCAGTATCTACTCAATATTAGACAAGTGGTAATGTTATAGTTGATCAGTCCATATGAGTATTGGGCCCATTCTTGCAAAAAGCAAAGTGGACAATACTAAGTAAAGAATAAATTGTCAAATAACTGAAAAACATCGTTGATATTACAAATTAGACTAGTGTTACCCAAATTTATACTGTATGTGCCATTTAAAAAAATGTCATATTGTTTCTATCCCTCAATGTAAAAAAAAAGCAGTTCTGTCATGTGCATAACATTCTTCATGGAGAGTATTTGAGCAGTTTGAGAATTGGTATCAGAAGGCAGTGGACTTGTGCTGTCTCTACAGTTAGTCTTTGGTTACACGTCGTTGAGGATGTATTAAAATTTAAATAACTCCTAAATATAAGTGGATGTTTACTATATATCTAAACAATAAATTGTTTAGAGTGACTCAGCAGGTGCTGCTTGGTAGATGGCATCTAATAATTGTGAAGCTTTCTACTGTACATCATAAACTTTTCACTGTCTAAGAATCATTCTCAGATTCAACCCCAAACTATTAGTGTGCACCTCTGTACAGTTCATAGAATGTGTTTGCGTGTGTGTATATATAATAAACAGTATTTGTTTTACCCACATGTAACATGTAAAGGAATTACACTAAAAACTAAAAGATTCATATGCTGAAATATTTATTGACAATAAATAACATTAATATACATTCTATTCAGTGCTAGCAGTATAGCAAAATATTTCATTTTATCATATACATTCTATGTTCTAATATTTTTACATTCAGCAGCAGGTTTCATGCATACAGTAAAAGCAGCCATAGTCAAGCTCTTAAGTTGCATTAAATTAATGCCGTTGTTTCATGTTTATCTGAAACCTCTAATCATGCAGTTTTAAATCATTTATACCACATTCATTATTATTCAGCTTTTTTATGTAGGCACACCATTCTCAGCTACTTTTGGCACTTCTCTGTCTTTCGTCTGCTCTGGATCTTTGTTCACATCAGTGATGACTGTTTTCTGTTCTTTGTCTTGCTCTTTCTTTGCTGACATTTTCAGAGCAGGCTCCATACTTTGATCTGGTTTAATGGCTGCAGTGGCTTTTGCAGGACTCTCAGTTTTTGTGCTGTCCACCTTTGGGATTTCCTGTAATGCACCAGTGCCCGTCTTGTCGATGGTTTCGGTTTTTGTTGCCTTGGCGTCTTGCATGTCTTTGACCATTTCTGTCTGGTCTTGACTTTGCTCTTTTTCTGCTAAAGTCTTTGGAACACTTTGTTCAAGTTCTCCATCTTTGGAGGTTCTGTCTGTTTCTTGACCTTTGGGCTTAATTATGTCCACCTCTTTTGCTTCCTTAGAAGTCTCCAGTTTGCTGTCTTTGGTTTCCGTTTTCTCCGTTTGTGCTTCAGATTTTGCTTCCTTTTCAGCAGGTTTTGAAGGTTCATCCTTCTGAATGGCCTCTAGCTCTTTTTCAGTGGAATCAGAAGTTGCCTTTTCTTCCGTTTTAGCACTGTCTACCACATGTTCTTTGGTGGCATTTTTCTGAGGCTGCTCCTCTGATTTTGTCTCCACTGCAACAACTTTTGGCTGCTCTTGTTTTGACTGCATTTGATCAAGCACTTTTTCTGCTGCCTTTGACTTGACACTTTCCTCTTCATCTATTTTTGTGCTGCCAATCACGTCCTTAGTTGCACTCTCTTTTCTCTCAGTCATCTCGATTTCTATTTCATTTGCAGCAGATTTGGAAACATCATCCTGTTTTTCTCCCTCGCTTGACTTGGCACTTCCTACTTTTTCTGCCTTCACAGTCACTGGATCACCAGCTGGTTTGCTTTCCACTTTTTTCTCTGCTTGCTGGTCATAAAATATTTTCTTTTCTTCATTTTTTGGAGATGCCTCTTTCTTTGCTCCTTCTGTATGTTTTGTTGCTTCTAGGTCTTTTTGTACCTCCTCGACATCCAAATCCTTTATATTTTCTGCCTTTTGAGTATCAGGTACATCTACTTTTGAGGTTTCTACTCTGTCCTTTGATTGTGCTTTGCTGTCTTCTGGAGCAGTCTCATGTCTTACCTCAGCTTTTTGAGATGCTGGTTGTGGGTCAGCAGTGGACACTTCCACCTCCACAGATTTCACCTCACTTGTTTCTATTTCTTTCTCTGGGATTTTTGCAGCAGTGACATTTTGTGGCTTGGCTACAAGCTCAATCTTTTCTGTCACCTTTTTGTCTTCAGGTTTTTGAGAGATTTCCTCTTTGACCTTTTCTTTTGTCTCTGGGTCTTTCAGTGGGTGTGAATCAGGATTCAACTTTTCCTCTGGCTCTGTGACAGCCTCATGAGTAGCTTTTTGTTCTGCTGGCTCTGGTTGTTTTTTACTGTCTTTGTCTATCTCTTTTTCTGTCTGTTGTTCCTGCTCTTCGGTATCTAGAGGCACCTTTTTGTCACTGGTTATATCTGCTTGTGGTTTGTCTGATTTTGTTTCTATAACAGCTTCCTGTGCTTTGGAATCTAAAGGAGCATGTCTGGTTTCATCTTCATCCTCAGCCTTTACTTCAGTAAATTCTGGTGTTGGGGCTTCACCTTGTTTTAATTCAGAACCCATGTCAACTTCAGTAGAAGTTACAGAATCACATAGAGACATATTGGGTGATTCGTCTTCTTCTTTTGTTTGCTCTTCTTCATTTTCCTCTTCCTCTAGTTTGGGACTCTCTTTTTCATCTTCTGGGGCTGATGCTTGGGTGTCGTTTTCCTGTGTGGGACCATCACTCTCTGCTGCCTTAGCTGCATCCTCGTCTTCACTGCACACCTTCTCTGGTTTATCGCCCTCTCCCGCTCCACTGCCATCCTCAGAGCCCGTGTCTGATATCTCTACATCCTCCCTGGTGGTCTCTGTAATGATCTCCTCAACAAACTTGTACTGTGGCTCTGCTTTCCGAGGCGCTCCCCCCTGCCTTTTGACACAAGGGAGAGTATAGATGGGCGACTGCCTATAAACATAAGGTACTGAAACATGTGCATCTGAGAGAATGGAGTACCTCGACTCTTCGCCCTCCAACAGTTTTCTGTTGGGAAAGAAAGTATTCACTCAAAATTCACTTTTGAAAAAGCTTTTAAAACATTGTGTGATTTAACAGAAATCAGTGAGGTGACATTTGATTGTGACCTTTACCTGTAAGAATAGATTTCAGCATCCAAGGCCATTTTCACATTAAGCAGGTCCTGGTACTCCTGCACATGGCTGCTCATGTCATATCTCGTGTTTTTCAGCTCAAGTTCCAACTCTCTGATGGCGTCCTGTGATTAAGCATGAACGGAGAATGTGAACATACACAGTGAATTAAAGTTAAAAAACAGCAGTTAAGGCTAGAAAGCCGCTGACCTCTACAAACAGCGTCTGACTGAATGGTCAGACCTGCTTTGGCTCAGTTTATGGATGATAACATTGCCTGTAAACATGCATTAAGGCCGTATCTGTAATCACTGGGCTGATCAGATTTCTGGAGTTTTGAAAACCCTGCTGCTTCTATCAGTGCAATGCAGTGACCGTGGAGGCTGCAGTGGTGGATGGATTTCATCTTTCATGTGTAGCTGTATGTAAAGCCAAAAAACACCTCAACACATAAGGCTAACGAGAGAACCACCGTACTTATTTTGGCTAAGCTGAAGGAGAACATTCCTGAAACCCATATATACTAAGGTTATATGTGCAGCAGTGCTAAGCATCACTCGCTCTCCAGTGAAGGTGCAAACTGACCTGATAGTGGTGGAGTTCAGCCTTGTGCCGCTGCTCCAGGTCGTACAGCTGCCGGTCCATCGCTTCCCTCATCCCCTTCACTGAGTCGAGCTCCACGCTTTTGGACTGCAGCTGTCGCCTATAGTCACTGATCTCAGCCTTGGTGGCCATGAGGGTGTCTCTGTTGATTTCAGCGGCTCTGGTCAGTTGGGCCACGTGCACTCGAAAGCGCTCGTCTGCGGGCTGGATGTCACACACTGCGGCGTGACCTTCAAGCTGCAGCCTGATGTCCCGGAGCGCCGTCGTGAGCTCGCCCCGGCCGAAGCCGCTCACTTCTTGCCTCGCCTGGCCCTCCTGGATCTGGGTCGCGATCTCCGCCACCTCGGCTTCGTGGTTTTTCTTGAGGAAACCGATTTCATCTGCTAGCGCTCGGGCCTTCCTGTCCATCTCCTGTTGAGCCAGGCGCGCATCGCTGACGAACCTCTTCAGCACGCGCACGCTCTCCTCAGCATCGGCTCTGTCGCGCGCCTCCTGCTCGCACTTCTCCCTGAGCGCGTCCAGCTCGTCCTGTAGGCTCTGGAGGCTCAGCTCGACCTGGTGCTTCTGAACGGTAACTTCGCGCACCTGCTCCCGCAGCTCCTTCATCTCCGGCTCGTACTCCTTGGAAAGAGAGGCGGACGACTTCGCTCTAAGTCGAATGGCCCCTATCTCCTTCTCCAGCGCGGAGTTCTGGCTTTCCAGGTGACGAACTTTCTCGATAAAGGCAGCGAAGCGCTCGTTAAGGCCCTGAAGCAGCTCCTTTTCGTTCGTCACTCTCAGAGGCATTTCGCCCGAGAGCTGGTGGGGAAAGTCGTAGATGTCGCCGGTTTTTGGAGGGGCTCCGTATCCTCCTCTGAGGGCTCCGTTAGCTCGGCTCCGCGCCGTCGCTAATCCAGCGCTAACGCTAACCGCGCTAACCCGCGAAGGGCGCGTCTGCAGCGGGTAGCGCTGCTCTTCCCGCCTTCCACCAGGTGACTTCAGCAAACGCTCCATCGTGAGGCTGCTGACCGATTCTGCTGCTCCCCAGGCTTTTATACACCGCGGTGGATGCTGGGTTTGCAGAACGAACCTGTCTGCAAAAGCACAGCATCAGCTGCAGCAGCTGCTAGGCGCCCGTGACGTCAGGAGAACACCCCCCCCCCCCCACACACACACACCTCCTTTAGGATGCACTCTGGTCTATTGGGACAACCGAGTGCCTCTTTGCATTCCTGTTCACCTACATCACCACACTGTCCTGTAGCTATGGAGGATCACAATTGTCACAGAAATAGTAATAAAGCAATTTATTAAAGTGATATTTGAAAAAGAATGTTTATCAAATGAAATCATGACATTTCAACCCACCAATACACCACTCAAGCTAGTCTGGCTAACTTGCACTGTTTTACCATTGCTGTATCAGATCAAATCATCACTGATAGTAAAAGGAAAAACAGCTGGAAAATGGAAAAGAAAATTTTAAATGCAAGAAGAAAATACCTATTCTTAATACAGTTTGGGACTCTGGTTAAATAATCCAGTAGATTGTTAAATCCTTCTATTTATTAATGATTTCCTGATTGTGCTTGTGAATGTTTTATGCTATTTTTGTAAACTCTATTTTAATTTAAGGTATTAATTATTGAATTCATATTTTATTTTTTGATGAAGAATTGGCTTACTGTTTTTGTCATCTTAAATAATGTCCCTTTTTCTGTGACATCTGTGGGCCTCGGTACTGAAGCTGTGATGCTCTAATGAAGGTCACTTGTAGTATCTTTCAGTCTGAGTGGGATATAAAGTGTGACACTGATTCTGCATGTAAAATATATCCTGAATTCTCCACTATCAAATGCTGATGAAACATTACACCTGTGGCAGTGATATTTTAAACAACTGAATACCTGCTCATCATAAACCCAAATTACAGGCAACTACTTAATGCCTGAACTATGAAAGGTGTAGCCTTAATATTTTATTATATGAATTCTTATGCCATCAAACCCACAACGAACCTTTTAGAGGCGCTTGGTTTATAAAAAATATAGCCTTTGTTGTTTTTGTCATGCATTGACAATGAGGCTGCATCTTTAAAAGTAGTTCGTATTATAGCAACTTTATAGAGTTACAGTTAATTTGAATAAGCTGATTAAAAAACTTTATTCTGTGAAAAAGAGCTAAAATGTACTGTGGGCTCATTGCCACTATAGACTGCAGAATCTACATTCTTCTACAATAACGTTGCTTATTGATTGGTTTTGTGAGTATTATGCTGACACACACTGTAACCTCTATGTCACTTTTTTGCTGCGTTCATATCCCATTAGGTTACATATACATTCCAGTGAGTTTTGCTTCTCCACACAGCATTTTCATTTGTGTTTTGTATGTGCAGCAGAAAGGAATTGGGCAGATCTGCACTTGGTCATATTGGAATGAGAGTTGGATCCAACTCCAGCATTAACATCAACAGCTCACAGCAACACTTCTAAAATATGAGGTCCACACAAGGTCTAAACAGAGGCCTTAATATAAAATATGTATTTCCAGGGTCAATAAAGGCACTAGAGTTTAAATGAGAATGTGGTTATATAGTTGAACATACCATGTGTTTATATAGGATAGATAATGTTTATTATATGATTTTTAAAAAATCAAGAATGCAATACTTTTTGTGTAGGTACAAAAGCAAACAAGCAAACTAAAACCACCCAATTTAATACACAATAGAATCTCAGTGATACTGCAGGCCAAGCGTTAACTAATCCAGACATGTTCTAACACACTTAATTTGTCAGGCAATGAATAAGCACCCCATGAGGTTTGAAAGGGTGTGTCAGAGCAAAAAAAACCCCACAAAAATGCACAGTGCATTGACATAACACAATTTAAAACAAGTTGTATTTTCTATATATGACTGATTGTATGAAAGGTTTTAGGCTTTTTGTAGTTGGAACTGCTGGAAGTGAAATGATTATAAATGTGCAGTATTGATTATTGGTTAGCAGCACATTATGAATGTATTTAACAGCTGTTATATACATTTAAATGTGATTCAGTAGCAGCTTTTGCAGAAGTGGGGGTACAATTTACTCCTCTGCAGTGTTTCCTCCCTCAGTCTTCTCTCTCCTTAAAGAAATCATGAACTCTCGAATCTGGTATACATCTTTTTTGTTATTGTGAAGGATTTTGTTGAGTTTGTTTTTGCAGTTCCTCCATTCAGTAGATATGTTCTGCATTGCCATGCCCTCTTTATAATGCTTGACTGCTGTTGCTTCTGAACCCAGGCGGTACAAGTTGAAATCTCCAAACAAGCGATGCCAGGCCTGGAGGTCAGCTGGCTTCAGGTTTGGACGGGCAAACAACTCTTGAAATTTCTGCTTTGCTTTAGCATAGTTCTGAATTTCAGCGTACCTTACTGCTAGCTCTATCTGTGGATAGATGAAATCTGGATTAAGACGGGCACCCTCCTCTAAATGGTGGATGCACATCTGCAGTAGCTTTGGATTGTGTATATCACCCAACTGCTTGGCTTTCCATCTGTAATTGTTGGCAAGTTCGTGATGCAGACGTGATGAATCTGGTGCTTTCTTCAACATTTCCAGCAGCAGCTCCAATGCCATGTCATAACATTCCTCTTTTTTCATGAACTTAGCGACATAAACGACTACATTCAGGTCATAGGGAGCCATGCGTAGAGCTTTCCTCATATGCTCCCAGGCCTCAGCATTTCTCTTGTTCTTGTAGCACTTTAACCCTAAGTAGACATGGATCATGGCATTGTTTGGGTCCAGTTTCATGGCTTTCTTTAGCTGGGACACTGCAGAGGACTCTTCGAAAGGCATGCGTTTGTCCTCCCTGATCTCCAGGCCTTCCAGTTGGAACAAGGAGAAAGCATAACCGGTGTTCCACTCCTTATCCTCTTGTTCTTTCTCCAAGGCCTCCTGAAAGCTCTCTTTAGCCCTGTTGTAGTGCTTTTTGGAGAACCACAGGAGGGACCATGCTTTTTGGCTTTTGACCTCACGGAGCAATTCTGCATCCGCTGGATTAGGGACAGCTCCAGAAATTTCAGCCAGTTTCTCTAAATAAACTTTAACCATCTCATCGTTAGCCATATGATAGTGCAACCAGGCTAAATTTCCATATGTAACAATACAGTCTGATTCTTCCTTTGCCTTTTCCAGATAACACAGTGACTTGTCATTGAAACCCTGCAAGTATTTAATATAGGCCAAAAAATTATAGAATCTCTTCCTGATATTGCCTCCATTCTGAGTTTTGACAGACAGACTCTCTGTGAATTTGATCTCCAGGAAATTGAGATCAGCATCCTCCTTTGGTAAGTCCCATGTGAAGTGACAGTCTAGTTTTTTAAGTTCTTCCTCAGTCATTGTCTTCCTGTTTGCAAAGCTGTAAGGAGAGAGAGATGTGTAAGCCAGTTTTATGTGCAGAGTGCCACAGAGTTAAAGGATCTAACATTTGAATGAAGTTAACAGTTGTATTTTTTTGTGCTCTAACTGTTTATAATGTGATGGCATGTTGCTGAAATCATCCCTAAGTGAGTGCGTAATATTCCATTACTGTTGCCTGCATCTCAGCGGAGAAAAACCCGCACCTTTCATTTCAGTGATTAACGACAAACAGTGACTTAGTAAAGGTATGTGACTCAGGAACTATTTAATCCTTTCATACAGACTTACTGTATGAGGCAGTAGACATTAAACCCCTTGCTGATTTGACCTTACCTTCTGCTCCCCGTGCGCTGTGGTGACCGCTGTGCGTTGTCTGTGCGCCGATGTGCTGGAAATCGTGCGTTTAAGTACACTATGCCCAGCTGTCTGACTGAAGTTTCACTTTCTATTTCTGCGAATCTAGTTAAACGAAACCCTCCCTGGCTTTTTTCACCCTCACCTGTATAAGAGATGGCCTAATATATTCATTCACCAATACGACAAGCCGACGCAGCTCAGCCACAAACAAGCAGCAGCCGGTAAATATACAAACTAAATCGACCAACATAAAATAAAATCAAGTTAAGCCAGGAAAGACCAAAAACAACATTTAGAACAGAATGTTATATATACGTGAAACCCTGATGAAAATATCGATTCACTTAATAATTTTGACTCTTAATGTAACAAAAAATAAACAACTTTAGTTTAAACTATGCCCTGATATGACGGGAATAGGCTACAAGCGCCACCTAGCGGCCACTTCCTGAAGCCTGTCAACAGGATTTCTTATATACCTTCGTCTGTCTCCCAGCTCTTCAGCAGACCAGTCTAGCAGGAACCTCAGTGTAGGAATGTAACTTCCTGTGACGACTTAGTATTGGCTTATAAATGTTAATTCTGTTTTTCCAGTAGCCTAATATGTAATAAAGTAATATTACCTACTTGACTTGACTTAATGTGGTTATAATAACCAGGAGCTTAAGTGTGAGCCCAAATAACTGTCCTCTAAGGCAGTTTATGGTGTCCATTTGAAAGGGCATGTTATAATCAGAGATCAGAAGAAGAAAGTGCAACACTGATTTAAAGTTTCATTTCATGCAGTTTGTGCTGCACATGCAGGAAACTCTCACTGTTGTGAAATTGCAAGTCTGGCATGTAGGACTGAAATGGCTGACTGAGGGTGAGGCCTGTGCTGGAAATATTCACAGCTCACCTTAAGTGTAATTTATTGCTAGTTAAAGTCCTCTTGTGTGGGGTTTCAGCCACCTTGAAGAAATAATATTCTTGTAGACTATATGGTAATCAATTTTTTTTCTTCCTGTAAGGCAATAAATAGCATGTTGTTAAATGAGGAGTAAAGCAGGGCCTCCTTTAAAAAGCATTTTATTCAGCATATTGCTTTCTCAGGTCAGGGACATGTTGAATTGCATTACTGAGTGAAGTGTTAGTCTTCAGTAAACAGTTGTGTAATACGTGATTCAACCAACTAATAGATAATTTCACCTAATCTACAATATTCTGTCCAGCCCTGTTTTGTTTGGCCATATTATAAGAGATTATAGTTTAATAGCCAGGGTCAGGCCATCACCAACAGTGAGCATGCTCAGATTGACACGTTGATCTTTGTGTAATTTCTTGTTCAGCTTGTCAATGCTCTGTGAGTTGACATCATCTTTGTCAGGGTTTATGACTCTTCCTCCCCAAAGGACCTGAGGAGTATAAGGTCAGCAGGTCAGTGAATAGACACTTGTAGACTCTATTTAATACATCTAAGAAGGTGTTGTAATAAGCTATTGACAAACTGATATAAACTGTGTTGAAGTGATGGCTAAATGAATAATGCTAATGCTATCATTTTCTAGTCTGCATAATAATATACATTATACTTACATTATCAATTGCTATTATGCCACCCTTTCGAATAAGCTGAAGAGATTTTTCATAATAATTTTCATTGTTTTGCTTGTCAGCATCAATAAATACAAAGTCATAAGTCTCAGCTTCGCCTGCTTCAAGGAGTTCATCTGTGAAGAGGTTGCAGGTTACAGGATGTCACTCCAAATAGAGGGTAAAAGAATGATGTAAAACTAAAAGAGAGTAAAATTACCTAAGGTCTGAAGTGCAGTTTGATGGCGAATTTCAATTTTATTTTCTACTCCAGCCTAAAGGAAAGAAACATTAAGACAATGGTTATTTGCTACTACCTCACATAGCTGCTTGGGTATACTGCTGCTCTTGGTGTTGTGTAGTTTTTTTTCTGTCTTTGAGCTGAGTGATGTCACTGTGTGGTGCAAAAAAAACTGCAAACTGCATCTTTATTGCCCTTGGGATTCAAAAAGCGATAAAGCAAAGCACTGTGATGCTTAGCTTTGAAAGCTGTGAAGACACTGACACCCACATTGACATGAACATCTACCTCTATCAGCACTCTCTCCTCTCTGATAGACATTTCTGCATTTCTTGAATGACCAGGCTATTAGGCTTTACACTGCATGCTCTGCTCTCTTGGGGACTGCTGAAAATCAGTCGGTTAAAAAGTAGACCTTCACTTCACTTCTCTTTTCAGAAGAACGTGAATCCATGAAATACATTTGTCAGGGAAGCTGTCGTGGTCTTATTGGCATCTGACTAGTCTGTCTTTGCAATTTGAATCTTTATAATACAGGCGGTAAAAGGAGCAAACTTTTCATGAACTCTGAAAACACGACCAGCAACTTCTTAGCACCATATCACAGTTCAGTAAACTCTGAAAAATGCAGTTTACATCCACAAACCTCTTGAAAGTATGGCTTGCTAGTGTTGATATAATCCTCATTTATTTCACAGGCCACCACTCGACCATCCTCGGGAAGTACCAGAGCCATGCTCAAAGTGTTGTATCCTGTGTACATGCCTGAGTTAGAAAAAGAAAAAGAGTGAGGGTCACAAAGATATAAACATTGTTACACACTGGAAAAGACTGCATTTTTTTAAAGAAGCTGCAGGTTCCCACCTATTTCAATGGACTTGTTTCCTTTAATTAACTTTAACAAATTGGCCATTAACTGAGCCTGTTCTGCTGCTACCATCATGTCGCTCCTAGGATCTTCCATTGTTTTCTGTGAAGTAGAAATACAGGAACATGAGAAACTTTCACTAACCATTTTGATCAAAGATGCAATGCAAACGTTCTACTTTTTGTGTTACTATATGTATGAAGTTCTACTGACCTCTAGTGTCTGTGACATCAAAAGCATGCTTATGGAAAGAAGCTTGATTTGTCAGCATTGCTCTTGTTATATTGTACAAAATATAATTTTATGAAAAAAAAAGAAATATGAAAGAAATATGTTTAAAACCTTTTGTTTTGGAAATAACACCTACCAGCCGTAGCTTGGTGAGCACTGGATGTTCCCTTAAAGAGTTATTGACCACATACTGTAGCAGAGGGTTGTCTCCTTTGTGACTCTTGCTGATCAGGCTTGATCTTCCTGTTTCTTTGTGGCAGAACAAATTTAGCGGAAAGTGAAGAAATTGGTAAAGAAGTTTGTACTAGATATGGTACTGTGCAAAGTCTTAGACACCTGAGAAAATGATAATTAAAAGCTGTAAACAGGGCAGTAATTGTTTTTAGAATATTATAATACATTTGAGTAACAGTAAAACAGTAAGCAGTAGTTTTGTGTGTCAGTTTGTTGGCTTGACCATTCCCACAGCTCTCCCAGTGGACACCCAGTATTACTTGCAATTTCCATTTCCAAAGCTGTCTTCTCAAAAACAAATCTACTATTTTTTACAAACAAAAATAAATCTTTGTTCTTTTCACTGCTTTCCTGTTTGTTTGCAATAATTCTAATGTTCACCTGTGTTTTTGCTGCAGATAGAAACTCACTGCTGAGATAAATTACTTTAACTTATTAACCTAGGTGCATTTGCACAGTACTGTATATATTCACTAATTCCAAATTCTGGAAGTAGAGTATCAGATACAGTGCTTGTCAGACTGGGTCCAAACACACTCTTTGGCTTATTAAAGCATTCACAAACACAGAATAGTCTGTTGGTCTCTAACAGAGCAAGCCTTTAAAAATGACCAGGTACTTGTATGCAGTATGTTTAGTTTATGCTAAGGGTTTGCCACATCTGAGTGGCATGAACCATTGCAAGCATATAATTTAGTTCTTACCTGACAGTTCCAGGAATAGCAAAAATGTGAAAATCATATTGAGGAGTATATTAATGCTCCTTTCCATGGTTTAGAGATTCAATATGATGCAAGAGTTCAGTGAGCTTTCAGTGCTGATCAGTGCAACTGTTATTATGCTGTTTGTTTGGCCTCCTAAGAGCAAATAGGATTTGCTGTTTTATGCAATATTTACTCATTACGAAAGACCCAAAATTAGGTGAGCTTCAAATGAGTCAAAAAGCGGGCAAAACCTAATCTAAGCCTTAACTGCAAAACTTGCATACTGGAGCAGGCTTAAGCAAAAACTTACTTCATAAGATAAAGGAAAAACAATCTTAACTTAATGTCCATTAATGTAACACAAACGTATTTTATATACTTCTTCTACCAAACCTATTGTTCCAGTCAGTGTAAAATTCTGACACAATGGCAGCTGGCATTGTCAAATGAAGTAAATAAATAAATAAAAACAACAAAAACAAGCAAACAAGACTAAAACTGAGATGTAAGGTTTTATTCCCTCATTCATATTGTGTAGACATGTGTTGTAAAGTAGCTGAGCAGTTTACAAAAAAGGTTCTATCATTTATGCAGATAGGTACACAGATTTAATTTCAACCAAGATGTCCCTTTATTTCACATAGTTCTTTCCAGGGATATATTCACAGATGTTCAACAAATGTGTCTCTGTAGTGGACATTTCAGAACCAGAGACCATGTCAACACTAAACAGGTAATGTATTAACTACTGCCAGATTAATGCTGAAATGCTAAACAGCTTTTACTTTACATGAACTTTGACATTGATATGTTCTGTAATAGCTGAACCCCATAATGTACAGTCATGTGAAAAAATACGTTGGTGATGGTTTTTCCCCAAATTTGTTTTCAGCATATTTGACTAAGCAAACATTTGACCCTCTTTGATACAGTGCATGCACATAAAGGAGATTATTCTTCAACAAATGACACATAAAACATAGAGAAAAAACATAGGTCACATGGAAAAAAGGAAGTACTCCTTCATTTTTTTACGCATTCGAGACCCTAAAATTAGAATAAAGTATTCCAGATCAGCTGCCAACTTCCTGCATGTGGAACCTGTCTTATAGGGTCTAGTATCTAGGGTCTGGTGTTCCCTTTACTATTGAAATGTGTGATGACAGAACATCATTTTTTGCTAACTGGGGGAATACTAGCTTCAGAAATCAAGTGTGCAATTTTGTTTTCCACAGAATATCTGTTTGTTTGATAAATGATTGAAAAGTGTACCCTTATATGTAGGCACTGTGTTAAAGAGAGGGAAAAGTTTGTTCAAATATGTTGGGGAAAAAATAAAAAAATTTAATGGGATGTACCTATTTTTGCATGTAAATGTACATAAGGAATAAAAAAAACCATAAAGTTAATTAAAGGTGCATATCAGATGTATTAAGTGTGCATGCATATGTGACATACTTGTTAAGATATAGGCCAGCAGAACAAACAACATAACTAGGGAGTTTTTCCTTGCTTCTGTTGCCTTTGGCTTGCTCTTTCGGGGCTTGGACCTGGTTTCTGTAAAGCTGTGACAACATTGTCAGAGCAGATTGCAAATGCCCAAATGCAGCAATGCAATTACAGTAGATTTTCTTTTCTTTTTTCTTGTAAACACAAGTAAATATAGTAGCTGCGTTAAAAAAAATCTATTAGAAATAAACAAATATTCCCCAAACAGTGACGTGGAGCAGTGTAGTGGGACGGTACCTTGCTCAAGGGTACCTCAGTAGTGTCTGAGCCGAGACTTGATTCTGTGTCCTTCAGGTCCCCAGCACAGTGCCCTAACCACTAGGCCACCCCTGCCTTATGCTTATAATATTTCTGCTAGCACAATATCAAATTTAGGAGTTGATCTGCTAAATTTGTTCTGACTGCTTGATAGGATGTTTCTGACAATTGTGTAGTAGTGAAAATGTGAATCATTAAGAGAAAGATCATTTCAGTTTCACCAAGAGACACTTTGAATCTGTTGCTTCCTTCATAATGTGGGCGACGTGCGCCATACCGCCCCCTAATGGACACGCGGTGTCTGTACAAGCACATAGTTCGTTACACACACGCTGTACATTAATGAGAATTTCTTGGTCTTGTATGTAGTCCTAGCACGAGGCAACGGCAGGCTCTAAATAATTCATCTGTTCACGTGCTTGATGGCGGAGTTCGTGGCTTTGCCACAGTGAAGTGAGTGGTGCGCAGATACTGATACCGCACAGAGCGCTGCCTGTGGATCAGCCTCCCGCCCACAGCAGCACAGTTCCGGCTGTCAGTCTAAAAGCGCGTGTCACCCCCTATACTTGTTTACCGCGCCTCATTACTAGCGGCCCGGACCGCAGCCAGGTTCTGTGTGCATGTGTGTTTGTGCGCGCGCGAGCACACGCGGCTGTGTGGCTTTGTCTGCGTGCGCAAAAGCAAGAGTGGGATGTCAGAAAAATATTCCCAGTTGTTGGAGGTGGGCTGGTGGGGCACTCTCAGAGGAGCGGCGCACTTCCTCCGTCGATTCTCTAATTAGGTATGCGCGCGGATGCAAACAAAACCCCCTGCCCACGCGCGCGCCTCAGCCAAATGAGCCGTGACTGCTGCTGCTGTCTTTGAAAGCTGGGCGTGATACTGACGGGGCGGACATACGAGTGTGTGGATGTGCGCACACCCTGTTCGGGTCCGTTCGGTAAAACATAAGACGACCCCCCCTCTCTCCCTCTGTCTCACTCTCTCTGCCCCCCCCCCAACCCCCCCGCTCCGGGCTGCTCATGTGACGCTAATTGTTTGTGCTACTTGTGCCAAGTACCTACTGTTCGCGGCGCATACTATAGACAGGGCCTCGGTCCCTTCGCCGCTTTTTTGTGCCTGTTTAAGAGTTGAAGAGATGCGTCTTGCCATCTGTGGAAAGTGCCCCCCTTTCTCTTTCCTCGGCCCTGCTTGTTTTGGCATTTTCTGGGCCTGTCAGCGTGTCGTGCTGATACATGCCCCCCTCCCCCTTAGGTTTTTAACTGAAACGAAACAGTAGAGAGAGAGAGAGAGAGAGAGAGAGAGAGAGAGAGAGAGAGAGAGAGAGAGAGAGAGAGAGAGAGAGAGAG
>JBBPDA010000145.1:16531951-16544525 GCA_037974385.1 Arnoldichthys spilopterus
GAGAGAGAGAGAGAGAGAGAGAGAGAGAGAGAGAGAGAGAGAGAGAGAGAGAGAGAGAGAGAGAGAGAGAGAGCTCATATGAAAGCTCCCACCTTTGATTTCTTTGAAATGAGTTGGAATGGGCTGTTTTGCTAACCCGGCACTTGAAAACAGCCTGTTGTAATTCTGAAAACACAGGCATAAGGGACTGATTCTGAGCTGTGAAACTTTGAAGAACTGTTATATTTACTAAAGGAGTTTTGGGGTTGAAAGCATAGGGCAGGGGTGTTATAAGTGGGGCGGGGGCTGGGAATGGTGTGTAGTTTAGGACGATCCCAAGAGCCCAGCACAGTCAGGAGGTCAATTCTTTCATAGGGCCCATTCTAAATTTTCTAAATTCTATATTCAAATTAAAAAATGATCATTTCTGAGTCTGATCAGGGATGGAAAATAGTACAATTGTACTACTACTATTATTGAAATTAAATACTCCTACTCAGTTACTTACCAATATTTTGCCATTTAGTTGTATTTTCATGTTCGTCCTGTCAGAACGATTCTAAATCGTTTATTGTAGGACCTAGAACTGCCACTTAGTCCCAACACCCTGCTAGCCAAGACACGAAGATGAGAAGCAGGAGAGCAGTGTGATGCTGCAGGACAGGGACGGAGAAAGACATACTAGTTATAATGGTATATAAATATGCACCGGAAAAGGAGTTGAAAAGGATTAACACATGACAGACTTCCTAGTCTGGAAGAAGGAGAGTGTGAGGAATAAAACAAAACAAAACAAAAAAAAGGTTTATTGGTTAATATATAACGTATAATATAACGTTTTACTTTTATGTAACTGAGTGTGTTTAAATGTAAATAATATTTTCCACCTTTAAGTGAATGAGATTTTGACATTATAATAGTAATGTTACTTATTATATATATACTTACCTATCATTTACACCCCAAAATAGGACAGAAATGATGTAGAACAGAAATATTACACTGAATCCATATTTACATGTGTGATGAACCAGTGGAGAATATTCTCTTTAAAAGTAGCAAATGCTATACTTGCTATTTTGCAGCAAGTGGCAGTGTTGTCTACACAATATCCCTTTTTAGAATTGAGTAGGCCTTCCCTTCTAGAAGAGCCTTAGTGTTGGAGGACGAAAGTTATAGTATAGTGAGCATCATGACTAAATAAAATCTGAATTTAAGTTAATAAGACTTGAGTATAGTCTTTAGTACTGAGTACAAATAAAAACATCAGATGTAACCTGCTCTACTAGAAGTACAGTTAAGTGTATCCTGTTTCTGTTGTTTATTATAGAAATTCCTCAATCGTGACTTACTATAGCACTATAGTACTATTTAAGTACGGTGGGGAGCCTGCGTTATGATACAGTTTGCCTTAGTCTGCCTTATGATACAATTTCATATTCTGCCTTTGTACCTCTTCCCTATTGTACAGGTGCACTGAGACTTGCCTGCATAAAATTACGCTTGAGTGACAGGTGCACTTAGGCATCTTTTTCTATTAACCTTGCATGTAAATAAATACAGATTTCAATTTCTATGGAGCCGCATGAGGAAATGACACTCCTCAAAACATCAAACAAGGTGCTTGAGGGCAATCACAGCATCGCAAGCCCTCTAATCTGAGAGGCACTGACACCTGAAGCAAGGTGCAAAAAAACACAAATGTCATTTTTTCAGAAACAATTAGGGAGGGAGCCCTCCACTGCCATGTCATGTCGCCTCTCGCCGCCTGTCGGCTATATGGCAGTGCCAGGCTGCTCTAGAGCTCCGTTGTGTATCACTCACTGTTGACGGCTGCCTGTCCCTGTCAGTCACAGCTTTGCACTACACACACACATCTGTAAACCTCTCCCCACTGACTACTGAGCAACCTAGACAATAGCCTCTGTGGTTTCTGGAAGGATACTTTGTTACTTTTCTTTCCTGGTACTGGGGGAGTCAAAGTGCACCTGAGAAAATGTGTTTTGGTGACGTGGTTTAAACAGACCTTATATAGGGAAATCCTCATTTACAAAAACTCTGGGGAGCAGTACTGAATAATAGTTGCTCATTCAATAGCCAACCAGTCAGACTTTGTAACATGAATTTTTCTCATACATGTTTTCTTTACATTTCTCCATTTGTCCAAACAGATCATCAGCAGTACACTTGACTTAATGTCATTAAGTACTGATTGAGCCAAACTAGGTATTTGGTGTAACAACTAGTAATACTGGGCTTGCATGAGTAGAGGTCTGGAAGTGGTAAAGCAAATACATTGACATACATAAAATTTTTTAAATATAATTATTTCCAGTTCCTATGACCTCTTTAAAGTACTGTACATAGTTAACCAGACTTTGTTACAGTACATGTTAATACTTTGGATTATGCAAATAGTGTTACATTTTGCCTTTTTCATACAGTCAGCTAGACTTTGTAACAGGTCAATACGTCAGAATGCAAAGTTAGCATTACATTTTCCCATTTTCAAGCAGTTAACAGTCTGTGTTACATGCTAATACTTCAGCCTACATAGTTAGTACTGCATTTTTAATCATACTTAATTACATGCTGATACTACAGTTTTATACCACTGCTTTTTTACATGTAAATATTTTGTCATAAATAGCTATAATTACTTTCTTACAATTTTCAACCAATCAGACTTTGTAACATGCTGGGACCGGCTCCAGCTTTCCGGCAACCCAAAATGGAAGAAGTGGTTTAGAAAATGGGTGGATGGACCTTGTAACATATTAATACCTCCATAAATATTTGGCATTGCATTTCACCATCTTCAGTCTTTGTTATATGCTTATATTTTGTTCTGCACAATTAGTGTTGCTATTTTTAAATTTCATCCAGTGAATCAAACTTTGTAGCATGCTAATACTTAAGCCAACACAGACAGTGTTACAAACCCCATTTCTGGAAAAGCTGTAAATTTTTGTAAATGCAACAAACTAAAAAAAATAAGAGTGAAAATTAAAATAGACAAATTACACATTTTTGAAACATTTCACAATAAGCTAAGGTGAATTGGCAACAGGGAGTGTCATCCGTCATGTTATGGGGGTGTGTCAGTGTCCACTTCATGGGTGACTTGCATAACTGTGAAAATACCATTTAAACAGAGGCACATGTTTAGGTTTTAGACAGACATATACTGTCATCAAGGTGAGGTTTTTTTCCAAGAAGTCAATGGTCATTACAAAAAATGTGTGTTTGCCCAGCTCTCCAGATCTATCTCCTTTTTTAAAATGTATAGCACATGAATAGGAGAATCAGACAATGATCACCATTATCCATGGAAGAGCTGAGATTTGAAATGTGTTTATAAATACAAAATACTTTTATGTTGGTCAGTGAAAATGTAATCATTTTTGTGTGTTTTTATTAGTTTAAGTATTAACTTAATTTAGTATTAACAAATTGTTCATTGTTTTTTATTACAGTTTCCAAATGTACCAATTTTTCTGAAAAGGGGTCTGTAGATTTCTGTGATTTCATCTATGCAGTTAGACTTGTTAGTTTTCTGCCTTTGGTAGCTGAAGTCATTTAATGTGAATTTGACACTCAGATAGATCTTGGAGTTTGGTGCACAGACACTCTGCTAAAGGTGACTGGTTGAAAATGGAGAAATTCTCTTCCACTCATTTGTCTGCTGAGGAATTGTGTGGTGCTAGCACAGGGAACAAGCAGCTGACGCACGTGATAGGATGTTTCAGTTCTTTTATCTCCATACTGCTGACACCAGGGCTATTTACACCACCCAGTGCGTCTGAAATGGATGTCCTTTTGTGCAAAGTCACTTCATTTTCCCTCCCCATTCTTCTTGCTTCTGCCTGTGAATGTCCTATAATTGCCATACTTTAAGTGCTAATGATAATGTTATAACTTGGATCAATTTGCTATGGCAATTGGACCTACTTAATTGAGTCGATTATCAAGCCTGTGTGTGCTGAAGCTTACAGAGCGAGAGAGAGCTCTCCGAAGGCTGTGTGTGTGTGTGTGTGTGTGTATGTAAAGAGTCCGAAGTGCCCTGGGCTTTGGGGTGAGGGTTTTGGGGGGAGGAGTGGGGGAAAGAAGAGAGAGAGAAGAGGAGAGGAGGGCAGATCACAGTGCCTCTGCTGTAATACTCCCAGACACTCGCCACATCTGAAGTTAATCCAATCATGAAGAAATGCCATACTTTCATCTGCTCCACACACACTAGCATAAGGTCAAGAGCAGCTTGTATTAGTACAGCAAAGCCGGAGAGAAATAGTGTAGATAATTAACTTTCAATGCATTTGAGAAGTGCCCCTAACAGCCAGTCAGCCATATGTAACGCAAATCCATCCGCCAGTCCTTTGTTTAAGGGCGCTCTTGGACAGGAGTTCAGTGGAGCGATGTCTTCTTGTATCCTTCAGCCCTTTTCTTCTTGTCTGGAGGTCTGGACAGCCTTGTTGAATTATCTCAAACAAAGCAGGAATGGCATTACATCTGTGAGCTGATGTGCTACTGACCGCTCACGTGAGCCTGACTGCGAGCCTGACCGCAGGTCCTTGTCATGTTACGAATAAGGATCTGTGACAAGTTTCCACTATGGAAAGATTGCTTCACCGATCCACAAGAAACTTGCTGTGATTTTAGCCCCATATGGCTTACATGGAATAGGAGGTTTTTGCTCCTAGGTGGGCGTGTCCTTTTGTGGTAGTGCCCTTTAGCTTGGGTTAGACACATAGCACTTTTTGGGCAATTGCTTGACAAAAATTTCGCAAAGTAAGTACGCCTCTAGGAGGGTGACAGCCCTAGCTTTTTATGACATATTTGTGGATAAGTATCACCTAGTGATTTACATCAATGCAAAAATGTAGTAATTCTCTAGCCAATATCTTGTGACATAAAGGTTCAAACTTCACAAAATTTCACACACTGCATCAATGTCTCAGTCTTTGGAAGAATGACAAATTTTGTGAAATACCATCCATAGGGAAAGCTGAGGCTGACACATTTCAATATGTTCAAAAGCTGCTTAAGCTAAAATCTTTGCAGTGGTCATATTATGCACCTCAATCACTTTGATTAAAAAACTTAATTTGATTGACTTGATTGCAAAACAACAAAGAGTAAGCTCATTTATTTCCCACTGAGCAAAGTTATGTTCAAAAGATGCTGAAGAGACAGACTTTGGTGCTTTGAAATGACATCCCTTAGAAGCCAGAATGAAAGTTTTTATGACATCTTTTGATTATGTCTGAGGATACTAATTGTGATAGTTTTAAAGTTGGAAATTTTGTCTATTTTTGCTTGATAAATGACTTCAGCTCCTCAACAGTCTGTGGTTGCCACTGTCTGATTCTCTTGTTCTATGCTATTGTAGCCTGTTGCAGAATGTGGTCTGGCATTGTTCTGCTGAAATAAACATGGATCACCTGAAAAGAGGCATTGCCTTGATGGCAGCATACTCAAAAGTGCACCACGAGGAAATGTGACCTGTGCATTTAACCTATCACACATGCTCACATGGAGCAGCGGGCAGCTATCAACAGCGCCCGAGGAGCAGTATAGTGGAATGATGCCATGTTCAAGACTACCTGGTACCCAGTTCAAAGCTGCAACCTTTTGTTCACAAAGCCAAAGTCCTAACCACTAGGCCATCACTGTCCTCTTTCCTAATATATGTCTCTGAGTCAGTGGTACCTATGTTCTTCAACTCACCCATGCTGTGGGCACTAATGCACCCCCCTATACCACCACAGATATAGGCTTTGGCAGCATTTGCATCATCTTTGGCACAGATAATTCAGTGCCTGTTTTATTTTTCCAAAAACAAGCTGAAATGTGAACTCATCTGACCACAGCACAGGGTTCCACGGTCTTCTGGTCTATCTGAGATGAGCATAGGCCCAGCGTATTCACCAGAGTTTCTGCATAATGTTGACGTATGGCTTCCTCCTTGCATAACACCGTTTCAAGTTCCATTTCCTAATGTGTAGCAACGGACAGTGTTAAGTGACAGTGGTTTTCCAAAGTAATCCTGAGTCAAGGTTGTATATTTGTCACAAGTAGCATGACCGTTTCTTATGCAGTAACATCTGAAGACTTGAAGATCACACACATTTAACAGTGCTTTCTGACATTGCCCTTTAGGCACTGAGATGTCTCTGAATTCTCTAAATCTTATCACAATATTATGTACTGTCAAAGACTTAAATTCTCTACAATCTTGCGTCCGTCTACCAGTTCTCTCAAGAATTTAGGCACAAATGGGTGAGCCACGATCCATCCTTTCTTGCAGAGTCTAAGCCTTAAGTCCATGCTACTTTTGTACTCAATCATGATATTTCATCTACTACTAATGAAGTCTGCCTAATGTGGAGTCTTCCAAACTGATGTTTGTATTGGTGTATTTTTCAATCTTTTTTTTTACTATGTCCCAGGTTTTGTTGAGTGTGTTGCAGCCATCACATTCTATCCATGTGTATATTTGCAAAATACAATGCAGTTGAAATACTGAAAATCTTTTTTGTAGTTTTGTCAGTAAAATAAAGGCTCATAAACATGTATAAACATATAACAGATTTTCATTTTTTATTGTATTTTGGAAGATTTCCCAACTTTTCTGTAAATGGGGTTTATACAATTTGTTCACATATTTGGACAATACACAGCAGGAGGATCAGGAACATAATGTTACAACAGTTAACAACTGTACTGCAACTGATTTGGACATAAATTTGCCAAATTCCTGCACCTGTCTTGCACATCCACAGACATCCAAAAAATCTCTTAGCCAGATGTTCAAATTTTGAACTGAACATTCATGTTCAAGAGGGGTCATAGTTAGACGTCCAAATGCTGAACCTGCAAATACTAAACAACCGATGCAATACACAAAATCTGCATGTCTGGCAATCGTCTCATATTTGCCTGAGATTTGTTTTTTGTCCTGAGAATTTTATTCCTTGTTTTTTTGGCTAAAATATTAATAAAAGAGAAAATAAAACCCATAAAAGAATGTGTTTAATGGCTTGTTGTGCATTGTGATATATTATTGGATTAATACATTCAATTTGTTTTACAAATAATGCTGTGCTCTAAAAAAAGGCTACACTCTGAAATAAATGTTTCATGGCCTATTTACAGCTGTGTTATTCACACGAGTGAAAAATATTCTTTAAAGGAACCACTTTACTGTTTTTTACCCCCCTTTCTCTCCACCCCTCCTCAATTTTGCTGTGCATATCAGTGGCGGCGAAGAGGAGTGGGTCTTTGTAGGGAAACAGGAATCCGCCTAATGTTCCATGAAGACCATGGTGAATTTATATTGATGGGACTGTTGACTCTGAACCCCATAGCCATGATTTTTTCATAAGCCGTGGGGAACAAGAAGTCAGTCAGCTGACAGGTGTTAACACTGAGAATAGCGCCGTGAATAAGAAATGGGACACGCATAAGAGCATGGTTGAATTTTTTTTCTCTCTCTTTCTCTCTCGCTCTCTCTTGCCCAAACGCTTTCAGAACTTGTGTTTGTGCACTGCACCCTGTTAAGTATATAGCTGGAGGTTTTACTGGGACTCTGTAAACACCACAATGCATGTCAAATATGATGAGTCTTGATAGCTGTAAAACATACCCAAGGACTGTTCCTCACTTATTATCTGTAGCCCTGGAGCCATGTCTGTATCCCTCCTCTGCTCGTCAGCTCCGCTGGCCCGCTCGGGAAAGCCATTGATTATTTTGGCATGAGCTGGGAAGAGGGAGAGGTGTGATTTTCTTTTTTGTGCTCAGAAGAAGGCAAGAAGATGGGGGGGGGGGATCAAGAAAAAATAAATATTTGTATGTGCACGTCAGATGGTGGGGGGTGGGCGAATAAAGTTGATGGATCCATTGGGCCATAAGGATCTGTGTATGTGTGTGTGTGCATTTGAGGGGTAGAGTCGCAGCGTTTTCTCCTCAGAGGAGCAGTCTGCCAACCCCAGGCCGAGCTGCATTCTCACCAGTCAACTTTACTGCCTTTATTTGGACTCATGAACGGCTGCCTGACTTATCAGCCTTGTGGCCTGCAGGCTCTAGTGGGTCCCTGGAGCTCCGGAGAAGGCCCTACACGCCCGCCGTGCACTAACTATACTTGCCTCATGCTCTGGGGTGGGGGAGGAGAGGCAGTCGTTTCAGCCAGTGGAGGTACAGCTACACTCCTCCAGGGGGGCTGGGCTTCTTACATCTGCTTGGGCCTTCAGTCCCCCTGCCCAGGGCCATGCGCTTTGCTCAGCACACATACATCACACAGATATTACAGTAATCCAAAGGTAATACATTAGCTAGCATGCCAGGGGGACACTCTGCTAGTAATGGATGCCTCAAACACTCGCCCTTTTTGTCAGGCCTGGGTCCACAGCTCCCACAGAAAACTCCACCACTAACCTCCTCCCTTCTCTCCCCCTTTGCTTATGTCACTATTGGAATTTATTGGGAAGTAATGCACCCAGTATTTTATTCTTAATCACCCTGCCCAAAGGATTGAGGCATATTTCCAAAAAGCAAATACAGCGTGCATGCTCTTATGAAAGTAATATATTATTTAAGCACTTAGCAGCCCAGAGAAGGAATAAAACTAGCCGCACTTGTAGTCTGTTTATAAGACTATATTACTACCAGAGGCTCCCTCCGGGCTTTAGGCCATCTATTATGGCAAATATTCCATCTTTAGCTGGTGTTATGTTACCTTCAGGTTATTATGATACAGATTTGTTTAGCCCAATTTAGTAGTCATTTTATTTTATGATGCACGCTACAAAAGTATCTTAAATGTGCTCTGTGGACTAGTTGTCTCGCGGAGAGAGATGTTATGAAATGAAAATTACAAGCGTGTATGCATGCATCATATGCGAGTGGAAAGCAAACAGTGTCAGTGTTTACGTGTGACAAATTCGATGAAGCAGGCATGGGAGGGGATAGCATGCTCCTTGTTGACTGTAGTTCACAAAGCGGCCTCAGATGCTCAGACTCGTCAGGAGGACGAGTTCACCCATGACATCTTCGCATATGGAGAGCCATATGCCTGCTTGATAGACATGTAAGGGCAACGCAAAATAGAATCAAGTTCTTGGCAAAGCAACCATTCCACCCCCTGGCTCGAAAGGAACCCCCTTGCTGGGAAGTCTTTCATGTCTGCTGATAGAGCAAGCAAATGCATCTCTTAAGGGTGCACCCTCATTGGCAACTCATCTTGACTGATATACTGACAACAAAGACTATATTAAAGCTTAAGAAATGTCATGTTATTGCTATCATATTTAGTGCACTCCTGTGACAACTAGTACTGTGGAAAGCAGAAGCACAGTGTTAATGCAGTGGTAGTGTATAAGTTGTGGGGTATACATAGACAGGTGGATCAATATCATCTTTCCAAAAGTTTATCAGTTTTAGGGGCTTTTTTCGAGAAGTAGGCTTGTTTGGTGGTGTAAATGGGGGCTGTGTGGATTTCCTCCGATCCCCATGTTAGCTCTCGTCAGTGCTGAGTGGAATCTTTGATAGCTGTCTCTCTGTGAGACTGGCAGCCCCGCTGATGAGATGATGGCATCAGAAAGAGCCGTCTGACAGCTGCTGCTTGACAGGCTTCCTGTCTGTCTCCACGGCAGCTCCCTGCTATCCTCAGCGCTGTCGAAAGCACGCACGCATACACACTCACACACGTCCCTGGTCGAAGGGCGGGGTGAGGCTGTCATCAGCGGATCCGTTTTTTGGTCATGATGGAGCTAGAATGGTAATCATGGAGAACTCAGCCACAGAGACAAGAGCTTGTACATCTTACCTTAGGGGAGCATGTAAAGTTTATTAAATTGTACCTTGGAATGTGTTTTCTTGTTTTCTGCAACTGCCTAAGATTTTCTTGCCTCTGCTCTTGCTTATTTCTTGCCTCAAGCTGTTTATGGCCATGGTGTGCAATAGACCCTATGCTTTTTTGGTTTTTAATTTCTGTATATTACTCATTCAGATATGCTTATTCATTTGAATATTTCTGTGTGCTCTGACAGAATGGGTTTGTGCTTGTTTTTGAACAGTGCTTTGATTGAGTGCTGTCTATTGGCGTCTAAGTGCAATGCTTGAAGGTGACAGGCCCAGAGAAAGAACAAATATGTCAATCTTGAGGCTGTCAGCGCTGACTGATACTCCAAAAACATATACCTTCCGTTTTAAATGCTCCAACACGAACCGTATGGGACTTTTTTAAATGTAAAATGCATTTAATATAACGTATGTATATATGAAGTCAACAATGATTTGTTGGCCCATTTCTTTGGGGCCCTTGAGATGGCTTGTGTTTTTTGAGGTTGAATATTATGTTGGCCATTGTTGTTGTGTGATAGGTTTACTGTCTCTTTGAAGTAATCTCGCTTGTGGAAGATCATGTTGACACAGATTTTTGTGACGTGACAGGGAGTTCTGGCACACATGCACTCAGACACACACACACACACAAAGTCATTCACAAACACACAGTTTACTCCTCATTAATATCCTGTTACATCTCCTAATGCGAGGCTTTGAATTTCTCCAATTATTATGAGGTTTCATCAGCCAAACTGTGTATCCCCCCATGCACCCCTCCTTTCTCCTTTTTCACAGAATTTACATCTGATTTAATATCTTCAGAAACGTAACATGCGTTTATATCATATTTCCCCTCAACAAATTAATTAAAGCTTAAAAAATGGGCCATGTATCTATAGCCCTAGGCGTGTTTGTACAGAAACGACTCTCTGTCAGCCCACATGCAGTGGATGAGAGAACCCAGGTTAGACTTGTGAAATGTGTTGTCTTGCACATTTAAGAGGGCAAAACACCCCGCTTCTCATTACTTTACACCACATCCTCCGAAATGACATGCCACACCACTAAAACACGAGTATTTCAAACAGGATCAGTTTTGCTGGACTCACACTGATATTAATGCTTAGATATAAGGGTTTCAAATATTTATTTCATCACGCTGTCAGCAGTCACATTTAACTATCATACATTAGTAGTGAATTTTCAGATTGCTTAGCTGAAGCTATGGATCCATTTGCATTCAGCATGTCCGTCACCTTCCTGCCCACATGCACTTCTCATATAAGACTTATTGCTAGCAGCTGAAGCTTCAGATATAGCACCTCCCTGTCCAGCTCTTTCAGCACTGCCAGTCTCACTGCTTACTAGCCTTTGAAGTCAGGATTGGTACTGTAACTCGACTGACTGCTTTACATTTCCCCCTGCCTGCCATGTCTTCTAGCTCTAAGGCCAGGCCCAGCTCGCTACGGTGCGTGGAAAAGAGAGGGGGGCGCTGGGGAAATATCCCATTTCTCTCTTTAGCAGCCAGAGCGATGGCCTCTTAATATAGTTAATGAGAAAAGGGTGGCTCCATGAATCCTCATGAGGGAGTAATTGTCAGGCCTCCCTGAGGAAGAGGAGTAGTATGTGTGTGTGTGTGTGTGTGTGTGTGTGTGTGTGTGTGTGTGTGTGTATTGAACCAGTGTGCCTACCCTCCCACTACTGTGTGACACCTCTCTCTCTCTTGCAGCCCTCTGGGTCAACACTTTTACTCGATTATTGAGGAGTTATCAGCTAGCCTCCCACCTACAGAGAAGATCTTGCAATTAAAAGAGCCCCTGGGTGCAGAGCAACCAATCAGAACACACAGAAGCATATGTACTGTACTTGGAAGTGCAGATTGGCGTTTACATTGGAAAGATGGATGGGCTACTTTAATGCTGGGCTTTTATTTGGATGCTGTGTAAACAGGAGACCGGCTGGGATGCTGTTCTGTTGCTGTTGCACTGTATTGTAAATGGGGCAGTGGGTGTGGTAGAGGAGAGCAGAGATGGCAAGAGGCCTAAACTATTTTTTCTAACTATCAAGACTATAAAAATCTTGTAAATGTGATTAACAGTTAACCCTTTAAATTCCCAGGCTTATTCACTGGACATCACCTTATGTTTAGCATGTGTGAAGCCTGTAATTAGTAAAAAGGGACGAGCAGACTAGAGCTTCAGATTTTCCCAGAGTGGTGCTTGACAACAAAGCACAGCTTTACAAACCATGTAAAATACTTTGTTGTAATGTGTTTAAGCAGCTGGTTTTAATACTTTGCATGTTCCATCGTCTTTCCCCCATTTTCACCAGTTCAAGCTTTTTGTGCCACATGCATCACTAGTGCTTAATATTCAGCAATTACACAGAAAACCATGCAAAAACTGCTCACCAAAAGAAGATTTTTGCTCAATGAAGAAGATAACTGAACTCAAACTGAAGAGGTAACTGAAATCAAAAACACACAGCTGAGATTCTAAACATACTAGCATACTATCACAGGTGGCATTAAAATGTCTTGTCTTTAATTACATGCATGACATGAAGGTAACATGAAGTAGGGGAAACATTTTGATACAGCCCATGTAAGTATCAAATGTGCACACACACACACACATACACATACACACTCGCTGTCAAGCCGAGGGAGGACTCGGGCGGATAATGACCTCTGACACCGACACAATGAGTCCTTCAGGTCTATCAGGTCAGCCTCGATAAAGCCCAGGCTGTGGTC
>JBBPDA010000145.1:16544625-16564548 GCA_037974385.1 Arnoldichthys spilopterus
GTATATATATGGGGTCTGCAAATTTGATACCTACAATACTATAAATATCTAACTATCTATATATAGATATTCATATTACAATGTAATATTGTGATAAAATACTGTAATAAGCAACAATCTTTGTCTTTTTAATGTACTGTATATGTGGGTGTCTTGCACAAATGATAATATAGAAAAGAGTCTGTGGATCATGTTAAGAAAAATGAGAGTTGACTGTTGACTTTATGCTTTCTGCATGAAATTTCCAGTGTGTATATTTTCCTGATTATGGTATGATAAATTGTTGGGCTATTGCCCCTGAGAATCAAATGTAATTGGCCATTATAGAAGCCCACTCTGCAGAGCCTTGCTCCATTATTTATTCAGTTTTTTTTGTCTTGAAGAGGTCAAAACAGGA
The DNA here is from genome assembly GCA_037974385.1 of Arnoldichthys spilopterus. Taxonomy (NCBI): domain Eukaryota; kingdom Metazoa; phylum Chordata; class Actinopteri; order Characiformes; family Lepidarchidae; genus Arnoldichthys; species Arnoldichthys spilopterus. Next base: position 16,545,023 of record JBBPDA010000145.1, read on the forward strand.
GTGTACAATGAGTTGATAACATATATTTAATTGATAATGTCACTTTGTTCCCTATCTTACTGCATAATGTAGCTAATTCTATAACTCCACAGTTCACGGCTCACTGCATGCTGTACAGAGAAGTTTTATGCATGTTTGCTGAAGCTGCAACTATCTCCTCTGGACTAGCAGCAGCTTAAGGGATTGCATTTTATTACCCACAGTCAGCATGCCTAAAAAACCAAGCATCCTCATTACTTTATTTGTCGATTATTAAATCATGATTAGATTTGTTTTATCGCCATTAGCAACATGGCTCAGAATCCGTTTGTGTTAGGTCAGTAACCCTTCTGGAAATGAGACTGTGCAGAATTGAGAAAACATTAATTTAAATCATTGTGATATGCCCAAATTCTATTTTCTAATTTGGCTAATAACGTGCACAAATGATTCATGGCAGACATATACATAATTCATAATTAAATTACCGCTTGATGGGTTGGAATTTATTAATTGTGATGATACATGTGCCGCTGTTAATAAACTAATTTATTTCTGTAGTTTTCTTTATTGGCACATTGCTTGCTGAGCTGTATGAGGCTGTTGGGTCTAGTTACTGAACTGCAGTAACACATTGTTACAGCAAATTATCTCTTCTCTGGGAGAGAGCAGACATTTAGTGATGGCCACAATATGCAATTGCCTTTAAAACTTAAGGGGGAAGGAGGGGGTGCTTTAATTTATTGAAAGTGTCACATGGCCCCAGTAAGTAATTATTTCAAACACCCTTAAGATGGCAGCTAATATATTCCAGCGCTATAGGGAGGTCAGTGTGACTAAGCTGTCCTTTTCTTTCCATCCATTCAAACAAGCCACTCATGCAATTGGCGCCTTACCAGAAAGAGCAGGGCCCTACTGGAGACATCGTCTGTTGGGAGGAGTACAGTTATCTGGTAAAAAGAGCACTTTAGTGTTATAAGAATGCGGTTATATTTAATGAGTATAATAGCTTAATAGTTTATTATTGCATTAAGAGCCATTAGAGCACACACATATAATTGGGCTCAACATTACCAATGTTGAAAGGGATATAGGGAATTTCAGCAGTACAGAAAGTTAAAGCTGCATTTTGTGATACTGCCATTTCATTTGCTTTACCTTTATGCATTAATTCTTAAAGAGCCCATCTGATCCACTTGTGTGATTTATGGACAAACTCAGTTTCCAGAAATGTTGGCATATTTTGCAAAATGTGAATGATCTCTGCCATAGGCTGAATATGTCAATAGATTTTTTTTTTTGACAATCTCTGGCAGAGATCATTCACACTGAAGTCACAAGGAGTTTTATCTGTTAAGTGTTTAAATGTAAATGATAAAAAGATACTGGAATATGCTTGTGTTAAAACAACAACAATTAGCTTACTGTGAGCTATAAAAATAAACAGAATGGGTTGTAATCTAAAGTCCTAAACTAGATTAGAGTGTCAGAGTCACCTTAATAAAGAGCTAGATGAAATATGAGTGGATTGACAGGAAATCTATTGTAATCTATTTAAATTTTAGTATTTCATAGTTTTATATAATTTCATCTTAAAATTAAATTTCCATGATTCCCTATACACAATCTATTTTTGTTCAGATGCTTTGAGATCTCAAAGAAACTTATTTACTCCACTTTATTACTTAAAAAAGACCACTGTTGAATTCACTGATGCAAAATGCAAAATGAGCTTAAAAAAACATATTTTCTTCTGTTATCCATTTTGTTGTACTTTTAGGGTATCCATGACCCAAACTGCACTGTAGAGAAAGACACAATATTCCAGCAATCAGCATTACTTAAACTAAACAACATAATCTGTCTGTGTTCCTCGGCCTTGAGTTTCACTGTGAGTTTGTAAAGTCTGTGATCAGGCTGTGTGTTGGAGTGAGTTTGTGTGCTGGCTAAACTCAGATAGCAGTCTGCTCTTCTCTTCCACACTTCACACTGTCACCTTCATTTGGGGGAGTTTGGTATTATGACACAGTAATCTCATGCTCTTCCTGTGTACTGCTCTCTCTAGAACATTCTGGCCGTAGGCCTAACTTTATCTGGACAGCTGGGGACCATAACTCAAGCTGCCTGAGAGAAATGCATTCATCTGGGCCTTACTCTGTTAGTTCCTCTAATTAAAACCACTGTCAGATGACTGTATGGGTGTTTATGTTTAGCTGAATGATACAATTCAGTTGGGCCTTTTCTTGCCATATGAATGGCAGGTTATATGGGCCCTCTTCAACTGTCAATGTAATCACACAGTTGCAAATAAATTTGCGCTCTCCTTTGATGTGTCTGGCCTACTTGGCGAAGACAAACAGGGCTAGCTCCTTTAATGGCTCCTATCGTAATGGCCCCTTTAGCATTCATGAGAATCCGCTATTATCTATTGATTCAGTCTCACCAGCGTCTCGCTGACTTACGCCTCACCCTAATTCCTATTACCAGGAACACTGTACCCTTATCAAGCCAAACAATAAGCCAGTTGTCAGTAGGGCTAGAAAATATGAGGAAGCATCTGCTGGCCCCAGGAACTCATGACTCTCCAGTGTGTAAAAAAAAAAAGAAAGAAACAACAGAAGAAGCCCTGAGTCTCCTCCTGTTGAAGTCCTTTCTGTGACCTCTGGCTCCACATGGGGGAGAGTTAGCTTGTGTGTGAATGCTAAGGTAAATCTGATCGCTCTGCAGATAAATCAGAAAATTGAATCTCCCTCATTTCATGTGGGGTATGGTGAAGGGGGAGGGATAAAGAGGACGAGAGGGGGGCCCAAAATAGAAGCGGGCTCCTTGCCTATAAACCTGTCACAGAGATATGTCTCTTGCCATGATGGCATCCGATCCCCCCCTCTCCCCCCTCAGCAGTGGCTGCTATCTCCTTCCTCCCCGCTATGTCTCTGTGCTCTTTAAGACAAAGGGTAATAAAGCTATAAATTGTGTGTCTTGCAGAAGGTATAGACATTCTGTCTCAGAACTGCTGTTAGAACTGCCATAAAGCACCCTCAAAGTCATAGATAAAGATTTACAGTTATTTAACATCCTCCTCCTGCACTAAATCAGTGTGATAAGAGAATTAAGTGATGGCTATAGGTTCTTTGTCCTTAGGCTATTGATTTTTTTTGCCCCCAGAAGGGTCCAGTATGTTATAATTATTGAACTCTGGATTTGATTCAGGTTTACAGAGTGGAGAGGCTGCTTGCTTCTCTCAATTCAACATAGTTAAAAGAAGTCAGACACTACTGTTCAATTTGCCAAATGTACTTTCAAAATGTTGAATTTTGCTTGCTTTTCTCCTTGTGGGGTCTCTGTGTCCCAATCTTTCTTTGTAATTTATGGGAAGGTTGTTGTCCATTAAAGTCAGAATGTCTATTATCAGCTCTAGATTAACAGTCCACATTGACTCTGACAAAAGGCTTAAAAACAAGCAAACAAACAAACTCTATGACCCCGGACCAACAGTCAGATTTGGTTTCAATTTGCATAATTAAGAGCACCATCACTGGGAGTTTTGCTATTTGCAATAATTCACAGGTTATTTTCTTTGTTGTGGTAGATTCTCCAAAAATCAGTGATACTGACTTGATATTGGCCTGTGTGGATGGTGTATGTGTGTTAGTGTGTGCGTGTGCATGTGCATGTGAATGTGTGTGTGTGTGTGTGTGTGTGCGCTGGACAAAGAGTTGAACAGGAAGTGGACATATAGATTCCATGTCAGTGTTACCGCTGTGCTGATCCATCACCTAAATAATACCATCCTCTGGTGGTCCTATGTGGGACCATTGATGAACGGAATAAAATAGGGCTGCAGAGAAACAGATGGACCACAGTTTGTAACTGCAATTTACAATTTACTACTAATGTTAAGTTGAGCTGAAAAAACAGACAGTGTGATACAAGGTTGGAGTATCTAATAAAGTGGTTTGTCAGTGTATAGTGCATTGTCTTATGCAAGCTGTTGAGAACAGATACAGATAGAATAAGGATGGTATTCCAGTTAGACTCCTTTAAATAAAGGCATGGACTTCTATGACCTCTTTAAACTGCAAGGGTCCTTGAATAGGCCCACCATTCAATTCCTAGGTCTTACAACTATGTGTTTAAACCATTAACCTAGACAGCTGATTAAATTTCTCTATTCATAGCTACATGAAGCCCCTTGTCCTCCATATTGGTTCTGGTTGGGTGTGGAAACATATTCACAGAATCTATTATATTTTATATTACAAAAAGTGTATCATGTTTTCTTGCAACAATATGCAATTTAAAGGATGTGGAAAGACTTAATTGTTAAAATATGTGTAAAAGATTTTTTTTTACTGAAAGTTTTGTCCCTGGCAATGCTACAGCCATCTGTGGCCAAGTCAGCATAACTGGCCTTGCATTCTCTGTGTGGGAAGGATGGCCCCCCTTACTCTTTAATCACTCAGCATGATGCTAGCCAACATGGGTGTCTGTTAGCTGACATCAAATTGGCATTTAGCCTTCTCCTCCAAGCACGTTGGGTTGTCTAATGATAATGTGTTAGTGGCAGTTTAAAAAAGATGTGGCGGCTGGTTTCATGTGTCTTAGAGACAGCATGAGCTTTCATCCTCTGAGTGCTAGTAGTATTATGAGACCTAGCTAGGGGTAAGAAAAGACTAAACTGGGATAAATTAGACAAAAAATCTCCCCAAAAAGTTTTATTTATACATTAATCCATTTGTACTCAAGAACTGTTAATGATGCATTTTATTCAGTACATTATATGCAATTATCTGAAAGGAAAGCTAGATTTTGCTACTATTAAGAAGTAATTTAGTAGTTAGTATTCTTACTTTTAAGTCCTGTAATTTTATTCCTGATTTTATTGCTTAATTTTCTTTCTATGCTCATTTTATCTCTGGAGGACCTCTGTGTATGATAATGCGCTATATAAATAAACTTGCCTTGCCTAGTAAGTTAGTAAGAAGTGAGTTAATAGCGCATGTTAAAAACAGGTGTTGATGCCATTAAATGGAGCACAGGCTGTCATTACAGGAATAAAGTGTGGCATTCTCACAGTGCAGGCCTCACTCAGCCCAGTGACATGCCAAGTGATGGGAAACAGTCATAAATGCTTGTGTACCCATAAAACACAGATCAGTCTCACATTAGGGCTGCTTGTTTATTCCATTTGCGTTGTGCTGTTGTCTTCAGGCCATGATGTGGAAGGGTCTGTGCACTTCCTTGGCTAGTGAACAGAGAGAGGGGAAAAGAGGAGCGAGAAAGAGAAAAGCTTGTCGTGCTGGTGTTTGCAACTGTCAGGGACTTGCCAATCACAGGCCCATGTTCAGCAGGGAGAGTGTGCTAACCGAGCGTCTCCTTGTACCTGCTAATTCCTGTTTCTGCTGCTCGACTGAGCCAGGCTGCTGCCGCCAGCAGCCACACAACCCCCACGCTCAGCTGCCTGACAGTTGGCTTCTTAACCAAGATGCTGGGGATATAATTAAATCATATTTACCTTTGATACCCAGCCAGCTTTTGTAATTAATTAATTCACCCAGGGTGTGTTTAAATTACATTACTAAGAGAGAAGAATGAAAGAACAGGCCCTTGTGTGCTCTAGGGACGAAATGCGACTTTGGCCTGCTTCCCCCTCCAGCATAGGCTCTTGATTTGTGTGTGTGTGTGTACGGGGGGCGGGGTACTTCAGTGGTTGCTGTACTAAATAGAGCTAAACTATTAATCACTGAAAAGTTTGTGATCAGTGAGATTTATAAATAATCTGAACCCAAAATCTACACTGTGTTAACAGCTAACTGGTGTATCTATAATCAGCATGAGTAAATGATATATTCTCTAATACTGTAATAGGGTTACTTTACTAATTACTTTCTGCAAAAGTACTCTTATTGCTCATTTCTTTGTTTGTATGTTCCTCTCTAAAACTTCTGTACACATCTGTACCAACTGGAAAGTAAAGAGAAATGCAGTACTGTCTTATTAGTACCTTACCTTAGAATTTTAAGATTTTTAAGATTTTAAGAAATAGCCAATCTTGGTAAACATAATTTAAATAATTAAAACCATAATTGTAAAGGAAACTTATAATTTTAAAGACAATCATATCACTATCCTTGCCTATACTCTAAACCCATATCCATTTATGCTGATTATGAAATTATGACCAGCTGGTACTGTATGAAAACCCAGAAATTTGCCAATATGAACTATAAAGCTGTTTTGAAATAAACAGTGAGTCTGGCCTGTTAAGGTGAGATTTGAACTCTCTTTTCTTCAGCAATAAAATATTTATTTTGTAGTATTTCTATTTTTGTTCTATTTAGTATTTCTAACTACTGTATATTTATACAACCATCTGTATATTTGTTTATACTGTACATATCCTCTTCAACTCTGTACACTTCACTCCTATTTATAACATATTTCATACCCTGTACATATCTTATAACCTGTACATTCTCCTTTCCATAATCAATAACACTGTATATACTGTAACATATAGGATCACCTATACTGCACTTTATTGTAATGTATTTATACTGTTTTGTGCACTTCTGGTTAGATGCTAACTGCACTTCATTTACTTTGTACTTGTACTCTGCACAATGACAACAATGTTAAATCTAATATAAAATGATCTAATCTAGTGTTACATTAGCAGGGTTCGATAATGAGTTAATTAATTAGTTCATATTCACAGTGAACGCTGTTTTAGATACAAGGACATACAGGCCATAGAAAGTGCAGATACATTTTAAATGCAGTGTATATTTTATATTTTTCTTAGAGACGTAACACAAATAATATAATAATTATTAAGTCATTAACTGTAATGTAATAAATACATGAATTTAATCTGTGATGCACTGAACTACTTAATTACAAGAAAAATGACTGTGATGCATTACATCAGTACTGTGTTACCCCCACCACTGCCAAAAGATGAAAATAATTGCTGCTGGTTGTCTCTTTTTAGTCACAAATCTTCTGGTTTAATTGTGTGAGAGCTTAGGGCCTTGTTCACGAGAAATGAATCTCAAACTGTTTTCCAAGTAACAGTTTTAGTTTTTTTATTGATCAATTTCAAAGTAGTGAAGGTGTTCCACTTGCTCAATTTTTCAGGTGTGTATAGACTCCAAGCAACCTTTTCTAGAAGACTGAACTCAAGTAGTTTAGATTTTAGGATGGGACTATTGACCTCCATGGGTAGGAGGGCTGTAGTCGTTGGTAAGAGTCTGTGGCTCATAGGCTAATGTCTGAGGACATGGGCTTTCTTACACATTCATGCAGCCCTTTAATTTCCTCTGACCTTTCACTGTGAAGTGGGAAGAATATTCCAGTTGACGTTGTCATCGCAGCACTCCAAAAATAGCTGCGGAGATCCACGGCATCTGCATGATGAATGCAGACACAGGCCACAAAGCTACCCAGACCACCCGCTCCAAGGCCATGGACACACACACACACACAAACACACACATGTTTGATAACATGTAGGCAAGTACAGTATGTGAAGTGTCATTCATTGTCACTGCCAGGCTTAAAGCTTTCATTATAGATGTCACATTGCTGTCACTCACTGCCAGATAACTACTTCCTAATACTTTGCTGTGAATGTTTTTGACAATGACAATGTGTTTAACCTCTACCAAACATGAGTTTATTAGATACAGTTCAGGCTATATGAACATTTCTGTCTTTAACTTTACTTGCATATATAAGATTGTAGTGATGGCCTTGTGTGTTTTTTCCTGAAAACATCAACCATTTTAATCAATGAGCCTTCACTGCCTATTGAATTTATCCTTTAGATTGCTTACCACTCTGCCACTGAGAGAAAACACAGCTATATTGTTTTTTTCCCTCATCAATTACTGCCATGAAATAAAAAGCATCGGAAACCACTACTGTAAATTATTGTGGACAAATAATAATGAATCACTTATGGAATTGAGAGACAGTTGATTTATAATTGGAGGCTGACTGCAGGAGGAAATATGGGCAGTGGAGCCAGGAGGATTTGGTGGGCCTGCAAGCTCGTACATCATTCTGCACTCAAACCATGCTCTCAAGGCCTGCCACTGTTATATCATGTAGATAGAGGCGCCCCACTCTTCCTGTTCATGGCACAATGCTTAAACATTCTACTATTTTTCTCTGAGAGCAAGGGAGCCTCTGTTATACTGTCTTACATCGATCTGAGGAAATATCAAAAATCCTTATATGCTAGCTGTACAGAACACTATTACTTTTTTTCATAACAGGTAGAGAGTTCAGCTTAACTCTGTCTATATATTTAATTATGCAGTGCTTTTGTACTTTAAATGTATTAGATAATATAAACAGTAAAATAACAAATAAAAGCCAAAATAGTTGCTGTTAGAATAATACATCATACTTTTATTATGGCAAAATTCCAGCAACTGAAGGTTTCAAATTTTGCAGAAAAGTAAAACAATGAAAAAAAATGACCACAAACACATCTACAAACCTCATTTCTGAAAAAAAACTGGCAAAGGTACAAAGTAAATTTTTTCAGGGTTTTCACTGAACAACTTGAATGTGTTTTGTAAATATAAACAAATTTCAGATTTGATGCCTGCGTGCACTCAAACAATGTTGGCACAGAGGCATGTTTAATACTGTTACATCACATTGCTTTTTAATTACATCTTTAATCATATGAACTGAGGATAACAACTGTTGCAGTTTTGCACATGGAATTATTACCTATTCTTGCTTTATACAAGACTTCTGGACTGGATTGCTGTCAGAATAGTAAAGCACATATAGTGTGTTTCTATGAAACCATGCTGTTGTAGGCCAGGCATTGTTTTGCTGAAATAGACCATGGATGTCTTGGGGAAAGACATCACCTTGATGGCAGTATATGTCTCTTTAAAATCTCAGTTCACACTTCGGCATCAATCAAACCTTTACACATATGCAAGTCACCCATGCTGGCAGCACTGATGCAACCCCAATGACAGATGTTGGCTTTTGTCCCTTTTTGATAATGATAATAGTTTTGCAGTCTTGCACTGAGAAATATCATGAGCTGATTAAGAAATTTCCCATTCTCCCATGTTTGCTTGCCTTAATTGAGCCTTTGGTAGGTGACTCTTTATACCCAGTCATGACCCCCGCACCTGTTACCAGTCCAAGTTTCAAAACAGTGTTACTTGACTATTCTATAAACATTTCAGTCTTATTTTTTCTTTATACCAACTTTTTTTGAATATGAAGTTGTTCAGTAAAACCTTTAAAAGTAATTTTATACATTAATAAAAAGTTTATACATTTTATGTTTGTCATATCTTAATTATAAGTAAATTAGGTATAATAAATTTAATAATTAAAGATAAATAAAAGATCAATTAAATTAAATCAGGGAACAGGTTAGAAACATACATTAAGTTAACAAATCATTTAAATTAAAAGTTTAGCTAAAAATAATTGAATGTTTTTAAAGAAGATATAGTTTATTTATGGAATATTAGCCTACTTTTCACAAATTTTTAAAAGTGGTGACATGTTTAGAACCGCACATTTTTCTTTGTGGTAGTAGCTGCAAAATGCTAGAAAAACATGTGAAGACATGTTAAAAAGTTCCTTTCTGTTTGATATGAAAAATAGTAATTTTCATGGTTTTGAATAAGTGTCTTTTAATATGAAGCACCTAAAAATAAAATAATCTTAAGACTGGGACTTTACTGGGACTATTGTTGTAATATGTTCTGGTTATTAGTATTAAAAGTACTATAGCTTGCTTTTCCAGTAACCATTTTAATTAATAATATTCAATAACAAATACCACTGACTTGCTTCAAAACAACATAATGTCACTCATATCAAACATTCACAACAATTACGCGATGGGTTGAAAAAGCTGGGGCCTTGTCCTTGGCTGCCTGTTCTAATCTTGAGGATACTCCTCCCATACTTAGCTTCTATCTCTCTCTCTCTCTGTCTGTCTCTCTCCTCTCTCCTCTCTCTCTCTCTCTCCTCTCTCCTCTCTCTCTCTCTCTCTCTCTCTCTCTCTCTTTCTCACTGTCCGGGTGCAGTGGAAGTGATTTATCTCAGCGTGAAAAGACTTGTGATAATGCCCCAGCAGGATGAGGCCTAAAGCCTTGCGTATTGAATGCTTCAATGCCGTTTGCATGAAGTTTGCGGCCCTGGAGCAATGATAAATGTCAAGTGCAACAAATGTCCTGTAAATAAGGGCCTCCAGCAGTCAGCCACGACCCATTCACAGCCTGCCAGAGAGCCAGAGAACAGCAGGAGTGTATCCAGTCAGTATCATTTCTCTTTCAAGAAAAACTAACAAACAAATAAAAACAAATACACTTTCTTTTATACATACACATATTTATCTAGCATATCATAAAAACTGAAATATGATTGCTATTTGACTAAAAAAAACCTTACGTTATAACTAGCTGTATGATAGACCAGGTCAGTATCCACATTAATCACTGTGCAATTTGAATATGAATGTAAATCTTTTATGTAACATAGTTTATATAAACTATACCTTAAAACAGTGTAAAAGCTATTTTTATAGTTTGTATATCTATAGCTTTATGGCTATGAAATGAAACAACAGGAGCAGACTACAATTAGGAACAACAACACAGACCTCAGTGCTGCCACCTTATGGACAATATATAGCTTTACACCAGCAGAACAGCAGTCTGTGACCACTAAGCCTTTTCTGAATGAAACCACACATTACATTTCAACTGTCATATCATAACTGTGGACATTTATGTTAATAATGTTACCGGAATTACAAAAAAAGTGTTTAATGAAATATAGTCATATGTATTTATTGAATATCTATGTCTCCCTTATATCTCAGTATTACAATGCTCTGTTAAGTAGGAACAGTAGTAACTTGTGCTGTAGAATGAAGCTTTAATGGCAGTGATCTCATGGAATAAGAATGTATGTGGAGCTCTTAAATCCAGTGGATGGCACACTGTGCATGTGTGTGTGGACATACCTTGCCCACGTGCTCAGTCAGTGCAGGCCCTACTGGCAGCTGTCCAGCAGCCACATATCGGGATGGGTTGAAAGAAGACAGACAGATGGACAGACAGACAGTATAGACAGACAATGTGTCCTCTCGTTAACACACATCAAGCCATCTCCACATAGCTCAAAACTCTTTCTAAAAGAGTAACACTACACATTGCCTCACCTCAGCTGACTTCTTTCCCTCTCTTTCTGTCCTTTTCTTTTTTCCCCTCCCCTCCATGAGGCACCTATATCTAATTTTGAGATGTCATCTAAAGACTTTAAGTCATTTTGGGATTCAAGCGTGCTCACTTCAAAGTATCATTTCATTTATCGATTCTTTCCCCTCTGGGCCTGTGCTCTGGGCTGCCGGGGCTGAGCAGGGCTCTGTGCTATTAGTCCTCTTATCTGGGGAGGAACAGTGTATATCACAGCATGCAGTGTCATCTGTACTTGATGAGCAAGCTTTGCTGTCACCAGGGGAGTCTGAAGGTTAAAACTGAGAATAGAACAACAACAAAAAAAGAAACCCGGGCTCTGTTTTCATCTTGGGGAGAGAAAAAATGTGACATACTCTAACTGTTTTGATTATTTCCACACACCTTTTTAAATTTGTATTACCCTCAGACTATGAATATAGGTCACACTCCTAGCCAGAGGTGGCTAACATTTGTTACATTCACTAAATTATTTGAGCTTATGTAATGTTTGGATGAATTTGTACTTTCTGTAGTATTTCTGGATTATATTACCTGAAGAAAGTAATCTGTTTTCTATTTACATTTACTCTGTTCCACATTAGCCATTCACCTTTAGTTACTTATATCTTTCTGGGGTTTAATTTAATTGTTTGTTTGTTTTTTTGCCTCTAACATGCTTCATCATAAATGCTCCCACCCTAAAGGGATCCCCTAAATACAAGAAGACTGCCTAGAAAACTTTTGGGCGGATTAAATTTATTTTCTTTTAAGAAAATTAAGAAAAAAAACATTTTTTACAAAAATATTTTGCTAGGATATCTTTTGTTTACTTCATTAAAAAGTTAAAGTGACAATACTTTTACCTGAGGATGGGTTGAGGCTACTGCACTGGGTGTGCTGATGTAATGGCACTTAACAACACCAGACAAATGACCATGCAGATAAATACACAGAGACACACACACACACACACACACACACACACACACACACACACACACACACACACACACACACACACACACACACATTTACTATAACATAAAACATGTACAATGCATCATGTGCAAACATATCTATGTATCCACTTTGGTGGATTAAAACTGTGGCATAAATTACAGCATGGCTCTATTGGCTGTAAGACCTGAGTGCCTGGTTCCTCCCTTTGCCTTCCAAATACCCCTGGCACTTCTTGCTTGTCTTTGGCCTGGTGTTTGGGGCTACAAGCTCTGCTGTGTACCTCCCCCACCCCGTCCCCCACCAGTGACCGCTCTCCACAGACACGCCTGGATTTATGGACCGCTGGCTGCTAGCTGATTAGGGCACAGCTTGTAAAACGTATTTTGGCATGTACAGAGGTTTTAGTGGAGCTCCTCCTGGCATGCCATTGCAATACATCAATAGCAGGAGGTGGGGGGTGGGTGGGTGGTGGTGGTGGTGGTGTTTGGGGGCTAGGGAGAGAGGGGCAAAGCATCAGTTCCAACCCCTGCTATGTTTAAACTGTCCCCCTCCCCACCCAAACTGTTTGTTCCTCATAGGCCTTTATGCTGCAGCCCCTTGATAGTCAACTCGTGTTGTGGGTCCAGTTAGGCCTGATACACTGCTAGTAGTTAGAATATATACTCCACTTTTTAATCTTGCGCTTTATTCAAGGCACAGTGTGCTCAAAGTATCCACATTTTTGAGTAACCGCTGCAGTGAGGTTATGCGTCACAGCTGAGGAAAACTGTACGTTAGTGTAGCCATATACTCCCATAAAGGAAACGGTTCTGACATTGCTGTACACATACACATGATTTATGGCCCCTAACAGGTCGCTGCTTCTGTGGGTTAATGAAGCCTGTTTTTCCTGCTTTTTCTCCGTAAGGCAGTCCCTCCCAGCATGTTCTTTTTCACTGTGCCGACCACAAGAAATCTTTGAGACTGGGCCATAACCTATAGTAAAATATAAGGTAACAGTTTATTTTAAGAAACACATATTACTAATGAAAGAAAGATTACCCAACATTTTGCACTTTTAAATGGTTTATTCACTATACATTAGCTACTTTTGATGATGTATGTTAGTAGATAACTGGAGGTCTGTTAATTGAAAATAGCTATTTCCATTATTAGATGCAGAAAAGCACAATAAACACATTGTTAGGACATTGCTATACATTTCATTTATATCTTATCAGTGTAAAGTTGGCAACATTTTATTCCTATAGGTTGTAAAGTCTCAGAGTATAGTAGGTCAGTAATACAGCAACATGTGTTCCATATACTAAAGTAGAGCACAATAAAAATCAGTACATATTCATGATATTTTTGCAAATAAAAAAATGTAAATAATAAAAAATATATAGGAAAACTCTTCTTTATAATAGTTCTATTACTTCTGTTTTTATAAGGCAAACTACCTTTAAATATTGTCAGCCATGAAACATTATTTACTTTAGCATTTTTGGTGCAAATAATTTACTTAAAACTTGTTCAACATGTTTAGCTTCTAGCTGGTGATGAATAAATAAATAAAATTGTACTTTAAAATATTGTTTTTATAAGTCGCTCTGGATCTGAGCATCTGATAAATGAATAAATGACTAAATCACTAATATGGAACCATATCTTAAAAATGTATTAGCTCTAAAGCAAGAAACTCCAGAAGTGTCTAGAACATGGCCAGTACCTAGAACTTACAAAATAAAATATTGCCAACTATACACTGTTAAGATGTGAAATTAGATGATGTTTTCATACTTAATAATAAGCATGACAAGGACTAAAAGTTTTTACTGTTACACCCAACATTGCAGTTATTACTGATTTCAAATGATCTATTGGTCTATGAAATGTTCACACAGTATGAAGCATGTGGGGAATTTGCTAATGTTTTTGATATTACAGTGATAAAATACTATGTTTACACTTTAGAATATTATATTTGTATACCCCATGCTTGTTTACTGTATGTAGACACCATGCACAGAAAATGTGGGTGAAGTGTGCTACTGGTCAACTTCCCTCTACTATTATTTGTAGCATTGCCCAGTCTAGCCTGTCTAGCCAGACTCAATTGTATTATCACAGCACCACAAGGCCCAAACTGTCAATTCTTCTCAAGCCATGTGCAATCTAGATTCAATTACAATTAGAGAATGATAAGTCCTTATGTTGTTACTGCACCTCACAAGTCACTTGGGAATGTGCCAGCATCACATGAATGGACAATTTAAGTGCCCTGAGAAGCACAAGACAAGAGTGAGGCTAGCAAGGCCACCCCAGGATAGAGGCTTTTTCCCTGAGGCTACTCTTCAGCCACACTAGAGGCTCACGCGGAGTTGAGCGATGGCTCTGTGGCTGTGCATCTGTTCCTGCTGGAAGTGCGTGAGAGAACGTAGGAGTGCTTGAGAGAAGGCCTTCATCATTACTGTCAGAGCTGGAGAAGATGGTGGGTGGGTGATTTCACTGTAGAACTGCAGCTCAGCACAAACCTGAGAGCACCTTGCACTATACGGGCTCTAAAGCTCCTGCTACTGTGCGATCCCTTAAAACATGGCTAGGGGCCGTTCATCAAGAATATTGTCAAGCACGTCCGGTAGGAAGTGGATAAACAATTACTTTCAGCAATCCACTGAGGAGCATTAATGTTATTTATGGCAGCGTGTAAATATATCAATTGGGCCACACACCAAATCAAGTCCTCTCCAGGGTGCTGTGCTAGTCATGCTGTCTCACATTAAATCACTGATGCAGATAACAATGGGCATAGTGTGCATATGATAATGCCCTCACTGTAAAATATGCCTCCTACTTAGCCGCATATGAGCGAGTGTGGTGACATATGCCGAGAGGTGCGAGCGCTCCTGCAGGATCAATAAACTCCACCAGGTTTTTGGGATTTATGACCGTGTGCCATCAATCAATTAGAAGCGGACTCATTCTGAGTGCTCTGAAATGCCAATGGGCATTATAGCTAAATCAGAGAAAAGACAAATATTTCCAGGGTGCATAGGCAAATGGAAGGCCTTACTGGAGCAAAATTATAGCACTTTGTTTCAGCCCAAATCAAAGGCCTTGGAGAGAGAGAGTGTTATAGAATGAGCCGAAAGAGAGTGTCTGAGTGCGAGAGAGAAAGGACGAGCCTTCTGCGTGGCTGAAGGAGATGAGATCTATAACTCTGCGAAGCGTCTGCAGGACAGAGCTGCTTGCGGCGGAGAGCTGAGAACTACAGCAGGGATACAAACGAGCCCAGTGTGCCGCCCCAAGCCCCTCCTTCACCACACACACACACACACACACATCGACTCATTTGCTAGATCACTCTCCCTCTGCCTATCACTCAAAAGCAGTAGCTTTCAGCACGCCACTGATAATCATACATATTCGATGTGCCGGCAGGCCATAAATCTCAGTCGCTATTTCATCTTCCAGTCATTCATCAATCACATGAGCTGAGCTGGATGGAGAACAGCCTGCTTCACAATATATCAAATTAGTACCTGGGATGTTTACCAAGATAATGCAAGACAACAGGATGGGGTGAAATATGGCCCTGCAGCATTTCTCAAATTAAAAGGCTTCCCGGTCGTACATGAATAGAGAAGCGAGTTCCGAATCTTCAGCCTGTGTGTGTGTCCCAACTTCCCCACCGATAGTAAGCTCACAGGCTTTGATCCAGATTACAGGATACAATTGAATAGTGATGTTATGTACATTTTATATCAGAGCAAAAAAATCAACTACAGTCATATATTAGAGGATGCAATATGTTGGCGAGTCACTAAGGCAAATGTAGCACATATTCTGTGTATGTTCCCTATAATTAGATCTGGAATGAAGCTGGAAAGGGTAAGGAACTGCTGTTTCTCTTGAATGGACCCAAAAATCAATAGAAAAATTCCAATATCTCATTTTGTTGCTCTTGGGCAATAAATGAAATGAAATATTAAATTCGATTTAGCTACGGGTGCAGGTTTATGAGAAGGATGAAGGAATAAATTCACCGATTCATCCACATACCCCTATTTCTCTCACCCTATGAGACAAGAAGTGTAGATTCTACTTATTAGTGTGTCAGAACGTGCTCAGTAATTAAAAGGCAAAGCAGGCACTTACATTGCAAACTATGACAAACAGAGAGAGGGATGTCTGGTCATGCTGGTTCGTGGCAATGTAGGCATAAGTGACAGCTGTAAGAAGATCAAGTGCTTGCCTACTAATTAAGGAAGAGAGATAATAAGAGTGGGTGGTACTCTAGTGGTTAATTGAAAAATTGTCAAATTATTTTGAATACTGTTATTAAGCAGATCAGTTACACGCCATCATTCCTAATGTGCAATTTGTCCTCATTACTGTATAGACAGCTGTTTTTATGCTCCTCAGGTGGAATGCTGAAGTCCAGAAATGGCTTGATCAGATGCCGGAGGTAGGCCCAGTCTTCCTCTTTGGTTTGATTTCCATATGTAGGCCCAGGACTGCCACACTGCGCTATGGGGTGAAATGGATGCTCTCATTGGGACTGTAATCCATTTTGATCTGGCTGGATTCATTAGGGGCAGTTAGCCAGTAATAATTTGTGCAGATTACTGTATATAATTCACAGTGCAAGCACTCTTCTTGATGCCGGTGCACATTTTTTACCCCCCCCCATCCTTCTGCGCGCACACACACACACACACACACACTTGACACTGAAAGAGCTTTTGATCTATTACATGTCGGATATTTATGGTGAGGGTATGAGGAATGCTTTGCGTTGAATTGAATCTCCTGGCCTGTATGCAGTGTGTATCAGGCTGTCTCGGGAGGGCATTCTCTGCTTTACCAATGTCAGCTCCAATCAGATCTTGAGCTGAAGAGCAGAGATGTAAACAGAGGACAGACCACAGAGATTCCCCATGGAGTTAAAATGACACACTTGCAATCTAAAGACCAAACACTAAGAGATTACCATCAGTTACTACTGCTCATATCCCTATGGTGTGTAGTTTAGGGAGGGACTGCAGATGACCCAGCTCTGAGTCTTACATGGCAATTTGTTGTTTGCCTCTCAGTGCATGTCAACAAAGGTAGATTAAAGTACACATTTCTAGCAGTTTGTATGTAAGTAGACAGTAGTACTGTTTTATTTGGGCTTGTAATTTGAAACTATGCCTAACTGTTGTCTTTTAAGTAAAAATAAAAGTTACCTCAGTATTTACAAGGGCTGGAAGTCACTAGAGGCAGTATGATAAAATATTATGATTATTATGATTGATATTTCATGTACTGTGACGTTGTAGACTTTAATGCAGTTTTGAGATTTTAAAGACCAAATATTTAACTTTTAAAATTCCATATCTTCATTTTGGATCTTAGGACTTTAGGGTCCTTGAACAAACCCTAGGATATTTGGAAATTGTGCTTAATGGAATGGACCAAAGCAGATATGACAATTTAGTTTTGAGAGCTCTCATTCGGTTTTGAATTATGTTCTATCTGTGAATAAATCCGACCTAAGTGAAAATTTCATTACTGTGCTTGGTTTAAACTCTACTATAAGAAATACTTAAAATGCACAAAATGCACATAAATATGAAAGCAACTATTTCATTTTGATATTTTCAAATATATTTGGAGAGGTTTCATGAGCCAAAAAAGTACCAATTCAAATCAAAACCAATCAATTGAAATGTATCACTCTTAAGCAAGGTACTGTCCAGCTACACTGCGAATGGGTTAAATGCAGAGGTCACATTTTGTTGTGGTGCTTGAGTGTGTTCACAATGACAAATAGTCACTTTCACTGTATCCAGATAAGAATGACCAATATAGTGTAATAATAGAATTAGGATTCAAAAAATAATTTTTTAATGCTTATTTAATGTGACAAACTATCTTTGGTATTTTTTAGGAGAGCTGGAAGCCAATGCGGTTAACAATGATGTTTATTGAAAACAGCAGACAAAGGGGTGATCCGGAATCGTCGTCAGGCATGCGTGGGTCAAACGGGAGCAATACACAACGTCGTAAGCTAGGCTAAACACACCGTCGATAAACACACCAATATTCTAATACCAATAGACTTTCCTTTAAACGCTCAGTGCACCGTACAGGATTAGTATACTTCACGTCTCTCCCGTGTTCCAGCCTTGCCTAAATACTCCTGTGATAAGGGACCTAACCCGTTCCACCTGGACGGGCTGGTCCAGTTAATACTCTGGTGACGGAGACTGGCGCTACACGCAGGGTGGGGGTAATTCTGGATTCTGGGGGGGATCTTACCCTTTCCCTTACAGTATTCTAATATTGTCTCTAATCTTTTATTTCAATGCATTTATCCTCAGTATATCTGAGAGCAAAAATGCAACAGTTGTATTTTAGCCTACTAGCTAATTTATCTTCCTATGATAGCTAGCTCTTTTCGTTACAGATTAGATAAATTAGCTAATTAGCTATAATTTGCTGCACATCAGGTAGCTAGTATCTTTAAAAAAAGAAGGTAAGTCAGCTTTCACATGAATGACCTAGCAACTATTTACAGACAACCATATTAGCTAATGAATGAGTTATCCTTGAACTCTTGAAGACTTTAGATAGATAGTACTTGTAGGGATGAAAACTTAGCTAGATTGCTACAAAACTGAATAACCCAATTTTAAGGGAACTTTAGACATCACTAGCTAAATAGAAGCTTTAAGACTAAAAACGGCAGATTTTTAGGAAGTAAGTCCAGGAGTTGATATTTTTAGGGTTTTATTAAATAATGAAAAAAATGATGAAGGATAACTTAGGAACTTAGGAAACCAAAAAATGAAACAACGGCAGGGTACATACAATAGACTCAGAGTGATGTCAACAGAGAACAACAGGACAGGTGACAACAATGACGGGGTGATAACAACAGAGAACCGACATACACTAGGCAAAGACTAAGACAGACTAAATAGAGAATACAAACGAGGGACACCTGACACAGGAAGGAAATGGGAAACGAGGGACAGGTGACGAGGCGGAGATAAGGGCGTGGCTAAACACAACAAGCAGCCTGGAAGCACATGGAAAAACCAAAACAAAACATGAACAGGGACACGCGGGACGCAAGACGTCACAACAACATTCCTTAGCTCCACTGATTAGACTGTAGATAGAACCTAATAACACCAATTTAATGTAAAAAAGAAACCTTTATCTTTTTAAAATACAGACTCTTGTGAAAATGGACTATATATACACACGTGGACAAAATTGTTGGTACCCTTCAGTCAAAGAAAGAAAAACTCACAATGGTCACAGAAATAACTTTAATCTGACAAAAGTAATAATAAATAAAAATTCTATGAAATT
>JBBPDA010000145.1:16564648-16596683 GCA_037974385.1 Arnoldichthys spilopterus
AGTTATTTTTGTGACCATTTTGAGTTTTTCTTTCATTGACTGAAGGGTACCAACAATTTTGTCCACGTGTGTACATAACCCAGTTTTGATGATGAAATCTTATAATTCTAAACTCATAAGTATAAGCAAATTAGTGATCATAAGCATTCAACTTCATGTGCAAAATGTGGCGACATGAGCATGTACAGATCTGAGAAAAAAAATAAGCACACTGAAATTGTAGATTTTTTTCCTAAATATCCAAACAAGCAAACATATCTCCCTCTTTAATACAATGCATATAAAAAAAGTCATGTGTGTGAATAAAACTACTTCTTGTAGGCCATTTTGCATAACTGTCCACCAGCCTCTGACATAAGCTTACTAAGTTTTTTGACTACTAATTCATGCAAAATTTCTTCAGTTGAGTTCAATATGTTTGAGGGTTATCTTACTAGTACTGCCCTTTTCAAACCCCCCCCACAACATTTTAATTTTCTATTTTATTTTTAAGTCATTCTTGTTGAATTTGCTAGTAGTTCTTGTCCACTTACTGTTCCACTTCAGCTTTTGGACAGTTGGCTTCACATTGTGTTCAAGCTCTGTTTGATATGATGCAAAATTCATAGCTGAATCAATGACTGCATGCTGCCAACCCAACAACATAACTTTTCCACCACCATGCTTCATATGTGGTACAGGTTCTTCTCTCCTCTGTCTTTAGTTTATGCCATGCATGTTTATTATTACTGGGGCTAAACTCTTATCTTTTTTCATATGTCCAGAGAGCTTTATTTCAAATGGCCTAATCTCTTCCTATATGTTCCATAACTATTGTTTTGCTCAAATTTTCTTTCAGGAGAACAAAAGTTTTTCTTGACGCACAAATTTCTCCAGTCTCTTTCTGATTGTAGACATATGCATTTTCACACCAACAGTTGTTAGATTTACCTGCTGATCCCATGTTGTCATACAGTCATACAGTCTGCTCTTAAGCTGAAATTGCTAGGACAGCCAGTCCTGCAGAGGTGGCACTCTTAGGCATCTACAACCTTTTTTTTGAAGGCCTTAGAGAGGTCTTTAGATTTTGGCATAATGACACCACACACTTCAACAGCAAAGACAACATCAGTTCCAGGATGTCAGGTTGAAATAAGACAGGTTTGTGTCTTATGTGATAAATGTGATGAATGTAAGGGTGTACTTACTTTTTCCATGTGACTGAATTTTTTATTTGAATTTTGAAAATGACTACAAAATGTCAAATTCGTATAATCACTTAAATAATCATCATCTGTAGGTACTGTATTAAAGAGTATGAATTCTTTTGCTTGTTTATATAATTAAAAAAAAAATCCATTGATGTAGTTTTTTTTTACATGACTGTACAGAAGTGGACAAAGTACGGACAACCTCAACTGAAAGTATTGGCATATGTGTCAATGTGTCACTTAAAACTGAGTGAGTGAGTAAGTGAGTACAAAAACACTTGCATAACTGAAAGTCAAGAACTATCTACATTCATATATAGCTGAGTGTATTAAAATAAATGACATATTTTATCTTAAATTAAAAGTCAGCACATATATTTGGGTTTTGTTTTGTTTATTAAAGTAGCATTATTGCTGGTTAGGAGTTGATCACTGATCATTTAATGCTAGACTAGTGAGTCTGCCATTTCTTAACGTTATCAAAAAGCCTAATTGTTTCATAATAGTACAAACCCAAATCAGAAAAAGTTGGGACGGTAAGGAAAATGCAAATATTAAAAGAAAGTAGTGATTTCTAAATTTACTTTGACTTGTATTTCATTGCAGACAATATGAACACAAAATATGTCATATTTTGTCTGGTCAACTTAATTTCATTTGTAAATATACATCCTTTTCTGTCATTTAGACCTGCAACACATTCCAAAAAAAGTTGGGACAGTAAAGCATTTACCACTTTGTAATGTTTCCATTCCTTTTCATGACACTTAAAAGATGTTTAGGGACTGAAGACACCAAGTGATGAAGTGTTTCAGGTGCAATTTTGTTCCATTCTTCCTGCAAACAAGTCTTAAGGTGGGCAACAGTGCGGGTTCTTTGTTGATGCATTTTGCACTTCAAAATGTGCCACACATTCTCTATTGGAGACAGGTCGGGACTGCAGGCAGGCCAGTCAAGTATCCGTACCCTCTTACTCCACAGCCAGGACTTGTGTAATGTGTGCAGAATGTGGTTTTGCATTGTCTTGCTGAAATATGCATGGGCGTCTCCCTGGAAAAGATGTCTTCTTGAGGCAGCATATAATGTACTTTTCAGCATTACTGCTGCCATCACAGAAGTGCAAGTTACCTTTGCCAAGGGCACTGACACAACCTCATACCATGACAGATCCTGGCTTTTGGACTTGTTGCTGGTAACAGTGTGGATGATGCTTTTCTTCTTTGGCCTGGAGCACATGGCATCCATTTCTCCCAAAAAAATACCTGAACCACAGTACACGTTTCCACTGTTTGATGGTCCATTCCAGATGCTTCTGAACCCAGAGAAGTCGACGGCACTTCTGGACACTGTTAACATAGGGCTTCCTTTTGGTACAGTACAGTTTTAACTGGTATTTGTGGATAGTACTACGTATTGTAGTTATTGACAAAAGTTTGCCAAAGTCGTCCTGAGCCCATGTGGTGATATCACTTATAGATGAATGATGATTCTTGATGCAGTGCCGCCTGATGTATATTTACAAATGAAGTTGAGCAGACAAAACATGAAATATTGTGTGTTCATATTGTCTGCAATAAAATACAAGTCAAAGTAAATTTAGAAATCACTACTTTCTTTTTTTATTTACGTTTTCCACACCATTGTCAGAAACTATGTCATAGCCCCGCCCCCACAGCTGAGTCGAGTTCGTGCTCAGCTGTGGGTCATTTCCTGTGTAGTTAAAAGCCCCCGTTTGCCACCCTTCCGGGTCGGGCTTCGTCTTTGTGTGCGTCTTAAAAGCTTTCACTGTCTATGTATGTCTTACTCATAGTCCCATAGTTTTTTAGCCCATTAATTCTTGCGTCTCGCGTCTGTTTCTGAGTTTCCTGAGTTCAGTGTTTAATAAACCTTGTTATTTTCAAGTCCTGCCTGCGTGTGCTGCCAACAACCCCAGATCGTTACAGAAAGACCGACCCAAAATGGCAGCAGTGGCAGGGCACACCTACGAGGGGCACGGCGAGAGGACCACCGGCGGTGAGTCAACCAGGAAGGTCCCAAGCGGCGAATGCCCAGCTCCGTGCGCCAGCAAGGTCGTCCCGACTCGCAGCCCACTCACTCCGGCAGCCCGGGCCCACGGCGAGTCAGTTGCCGAGCCAGAGAGCACTGTGGAGACACCCTCAGAGATCACGCCTTGAAGGGCATGTGTAACAAGGGAGGTCTCCACACAAACATGTGGAGGGGCTCAAAGGGGTAAGCGCAGTGTAGCTGTGCAGGCATCAGCTAGGCCGCAGCTGCCGCCCGCGCTGCCGCCCTCAGAGGCCTCCTTCCCCAAGCTGACACGGGACTGCTGTGCAGCGCTGACACGGAGCCCCTATGTGCCGCTGACACAGAGCCGCCGTGCGTGGCTGACATAGGGCCGCCGTGCGTGGCTGACATAGGGCCGCCGTGCGGCGCTGACATGGGGCCACCGTGCGCTGCTGACACGGAGTCGCCCCCATGGCCCCAGAAGGAGAGGCAGACCCAGTGGAACGCCAGGGGGCGTCCCGTCGAGAGGGGGGCACTAAGGAGCACCAGCCTGCTTGTCTCACTCACTTCCGGGTCACTGCGGCTGATGCCGGAAGTCCCCGCCCGAGGTCGCCGCTGGAGAATACCATCACTTCTGGGTCGCCGAGGCCGACGCCAAAAGCCACTGTCCCCTCCAGGTTGAGGTTGCCGCCGGGGAGAACCGCAGTGTCCGGGTCGAACGCGATGCCAGAGACTGCACGAAGAGCGTTGCGGAAGCAGCCCGGCCTCCGCGGGACGTTGTTTTGATGGCCCGGGCTACTGTTTCCACAGCCTAGGCCATTGTTTTTGTTCCAGTCTCCATGGACTTTGCACCCCCAGTTGTTATGGACTTTGTTTTTGCCCCCCGATGTTTTTTCCTAGTGTTTCATGGTATGTTGCACCCCTCCCCTCGAGAAATCGCCCAGTTGTTGCTTCTGTTGTCACACCGGGGTGGTGTTCCTTGAAGGGGGGCATGTCAGGAACCACGTCATAGCCCTGCCCCCATAGCTGAGTCGAGTTCGTGCTCAGCTGTGGGTCGTTTCCTGTGTAGTTAAAAGCCCCCATGAGGTTAAGGTTGTAACATAATAATGCATACACATAGATAAACATCATATGAAAGCACATTTTATTACTACATTGCAGAGTATTATAATTCAGTGCATTATAACTCCTGCTTCTTGTCTTCATCAGCAGTGTGGGACATGAGTGTGTTGTGATGACTAATGGGTGATTTAGCACAGTTGTGGGATTTTGATTGTGCACTTCAAATAATACATAATAAAATGTCTAGAAACTCAACTGATTGGGAAGGGGAAAATGAAAAAAAAATGTCTCTTTTGTAAAAAGACTTGTAATGAGTATGCTTAATATCTAAATGAAAGTGTAATTTGTTTGTTAATTTATTTGGTTTAGGAAAATTCTTCCAAAATAAAACTTAAAACACTGTGGGCAGTGGTGGCCTAGTGGTTATGTGGTGGCTAAATATTTAGGTTAGATTAGAATTCAGTGACCTATGCAACTGCAGAGTGTGATGCCACCCTGTTTGTAAAATTGTCTCCTCTAGTAAGAAATCTCCCTTAGTCAATAACACTCTCTCTTCCTGATATGTTTCTGATGAACTTTCACTCCTCTAACTACTGCAGTGATGGATACATAGCAAGTAGAGCTCTGTCTAAACCGGCTGATGTAGAAGTCAATGAAAGCCACATAACACTGTATCTTCTTTTACATTAACGACACTTACACTATTGGATTCCTATTGATGTCTTCAGGGCGCTTATTATTTGGAAAATCATTAGAAGTAATTAGCTAAGCTTTTTTTCCTCTCACAGTGAATATATATCACATACTACAATATGGGATATACTCCCAAATACGAAATAAGACTAATAATGGTATTATTATCAGATGCTATTGTTATCAATTATTATTAATGTCATTTTCAATATGTTCAGATAGAAACTGGCTTGGTAGTGAATTACTGGTTTACACGCCACACCAGGAACTAGCTAGTAGCAGAAGCATAAGTAGTAGAGTTTGCTACTGTAAAATTATGATTGTGAAAAATGATGCCAGGGTTCTGAGCATACTGTAAGTCCAACATACAGTATGTGTGACGATTAGATTATTTTTAGACAAATAATAATAGTGAACTCAAACATGAAAGGGATGTATTAGATGTAATGCCATTATGTTTTTGCCTTTCTTTCTTTCTTTCTTTCTTTCTTTCTTTCTTTCTTTTTCTTTCTTTCTTTCTTTCTTTCTTTCTCATGGCTTTTTAAAATGATCTTTATCACTATAGTTTTATGCATTGTATGTGTTCCACAACTTGCTCTAACCTAAAGAGAATGGAATATAATAAATAATAATACATTATGCTTACTGTGAAAATGTGTCCATGTATCACTATTTAACTGTAGACAGGATCATCTGATATATGTACTTAACCTTAAGAATCATGGTGGTGAAGGGCAGCTACATTACAGCATCTGGAAAAGACAATCCTACTAGCTACTTAGCTAGCTACTGAGACTATGCTACAGAAGGTGAATTGTACTATATCCCTATGAATCCCTTTTCAGATTGCAAATATAATTTGCAGAGATGAATGCATTCTATTTCAGTTTGCTGAGTTTGTAGACTGCTGTGTCCGAGAATGACATTGCCTCCTGATTATTGAATTTTTATGGTCATGTAATTAATTGTGGATTCCCTGTTTTGTTCTACTTCTTTCTCCCTGACATTTTAATTTCGACAAAAAGCCATGCTCTCCATGCAGCCTTTCTCTGGAGATCCTAATGGCCTATAAAATACAATGACTTATAGATATAGGGCAGACTTCACTTCGCCAGTGATTGTTTAAAACCTTGCTGATCATATGAAATTTAGCCTGCTTCTATCTAACCTCCTGAATTCATTTCTTGTCAATTAAATTGTGGCTACAATGTCCCCGTCAGATGGATGGAAATCTATCAACGTGTCATCGACCAGGAATTCATTATTGGAGGCAACCTGGAAAATTTTCAGAAGCAGCACGGAGGCCATTATTTCTGAAAGACGATTGTCATTACCTGTCCAAGGGAGCGTCCTTGGCTCCCCTCATATACTCCGTGTTGTATTTAAGAGCCATGAAAATCAATCCTTCTATTAGCTGAGCCCTGCTCTATCTTTGAGACGACAGACCTGAATGCTTATGTCAAACCAACAGCCGTAAGTGCCACCAGCTACATTCGATTCCATGCCAGTTAGACATGGCATGGAAATTAGCTGTTGCCCCCTACAGTCACCTCTTTCTGGAGCTGTGGAACTTGATTGGTTGCTTTGGAAAAAGGTATTTATCTTTGGTTTTGAGACACTGAGGAAAACTTCATTACTTTGCCAATAGTTATTGACTGCTGTAGATGTTTCACTACTGTGGTTAGCATTGATCAACCATCACTTCATGACATCTCAAGCAGAGTATTATATTGGATTTTGTACTGCTATTTTTACAATTTAGCTATAAATTCAATGCTTTTTTGGTTGAACCAAAGAAGCATTGTTTATATTGTATTCAAGACATGCATACATTTTATTATGTTAAGCATACCCTACAGTTTACTGTGCCTGTGTTGGTAAGAAATAACAAATAGGTTTAGCTGAGGCATGCATTGATTTTTCAGTGCCTACTCACTCTGTGAGACACTGATCTTTTTCTGTAGTATTTGTGAGCAGTTTAATGTATGTCCCCAAGAGAGGGATCCATCTAAGAGAATTTATTTTTTATCCTGTGACTGCGCCTCGCTATTCCTCGTCATTGTGTGCTTTTTCTGCTGTGTAAGCAGAAGTCCTTACACCACACATCACTCCAGAAAGCTAGGCCTAACCTTCAGCTTCTCTATCTGCTCCCCCTTTTGGATCACACAATAATGAGTGCAGCAGTTATCATATTTCAGACCTAATTGGACCACAGTTTGGAGGCAAGAGTTCCTCTGTGACATTGTTAGGCACTGGGATGCCTTTTCTGTCTGAGAAAGCGAAGTGTAATTGCTGTAGAAAATGAAAAGAGCAGCGCCAGAGATGTATGCAAAGCACAATGTTGGACCATGGGCTGTAGTAGTGAGGGGACACTTTGTCCAGGTTATAGACAGTCTAGCCAAAGCACTAGCAATGTCAGCAAAGATCATAAAAGTGATCTACTGCTGCATATGAAATGACCAGATTTTTGTTTAATAGGATTACTGAGAGAAGGAATACTGAAAAACTATTCTTAAAGAGAACTTCAGAGACAGTGTAATATTTGCAAGAACTTGCAAACCACTGCTATTTATAAGAATTAATTCTCATGAAGTAATTGTTTTGGCTGACATATTTCATTTATCATGTATCGTGTTTAACCAAAAGAAAACTATTTTAAAACTTTAATTCACTTTCACTCTAGAATGTGACTATGATTTTTTAAATATTTCATATCACAGCCATATTATATATTTTTATTTTTATATAATTTATTTATAAAACATTATTAAACTGTTATATTGGAATTCCTTTTGGAATCTCCCTATCAAAGATGTGAACCTCTGGCTGGAATCATAAGTCAGACAGTAAATTGGGTCTGGTCTTTTGCTCTAGCACCCTCCTCAAAAGGGAGATCTATGGGCCGATTTCCCAGCCAGCCAGTCATGAAGAACCAGGAGATGTAAATGTCAGTCTGGCTCTCCTTTACACTCAATAAAGGCTGGAATTGGGGCTTCCTCTCCCCCAGTCGATTGCCCATCTAATGAGGAAAGGCTTTACCATAACTCTAAAAGATTCACTACTGTTTACATTGCTGTGGGAGGGCCTTGCAAAGTAATAATTCCAAGTGGATAAATGCTTTCCCGATAACAAGCTGAAATAACCTGTCTGGAATAAGTTGAAGTAGACAAGAAGAATCACACAATTAGTGATTGTGGAGGATAGATCATGGGAGTAGAATTAAAAAAGAAAAGAACATGATCTGAACTCTTCTCGAATATCTGCCTCACCAAAAGGAATTTTCTTCTGTGTTTTTTAGACAGGTGAGTCATTAGTCACAGGTACCTAGCTCCGACCATGGCCCCTGGTCTGTTCTTAACTGTGTTTTAACACTAACATTAAGCTCGTTAATGTAATTGAAGTCACATGGAGGGCCCTGTGATAGATGGCACTTTTGGAATGGGACCGAGGAGTAATCTTAGTTTATCTTCCCTTCTACTGAGTGCTCTTTGGCCTGAGAGTGTAGCGTAGGCCATTTGAGATTGGGGGAGCAGATACTAATGCAATGGATTCAGCAGATGAGACCACCAATCACTATAAGCATGCAGCCACTCAGAGTAGCCATTTTCGCCACCCTATCTGTTTCTAAGAAGATGTTCAGAAAATGTAAATCAAGGTGAGAAAGAAAGAGTCCTTTTGACACCCCCAGGTTTTAAGAAGAAAACATTATTTTCAAATAAAGCAAATTTAATTAAATAAGATTTCTGAATCTAAATCTAAATTTTATCCCATGAAATGTGCCATATTTATCTTCATAAATTACTTATAGATACAGTGCAGTTTAATTACTATGCTATTAAATACCATGCTATTTTAATTCACTTACTCATGGTAAACAAGGGAAAAAAACTCATCTAATGTACAAAGCCATTTATAAGTATTGACTTTCACATTAACAAATATTCCTAGTATAAACATTACAGACTATGATTAGGTTTTTAATATCATAAATGCCATGGTGTCAGGCTTATATATGACTAGTGACATCATATCTTAGTTAGCCACTGAATAATCTTTGCTTGGGCCCGATCTCTCTAGCACATTTTCTTTAGTGCACATGCATCATTTAAGCCATTACCAGTTGCAAGCTCTTTCATTAGAATGAACTATATCATCCTTTCCCCAAGTGGCCTGGGGAGCGCTCAGTTGGGAGAATACATCTTACTAAGGCAATGTATTGAAGGCAAAAACATGCCTAGGTAAAGTATTACTTAATTTATACTCCTAATGCATAACATTGATTCTCTATGGAGAAAATAAAGGACAACATATTTTTGGTGCTTACATCGTTAAGTTTAATAATTTAGGAGCAGTTAGCGTGATAATAAATATACTTAAAGAACTTAAGCTGGGTTTGGTGATGAATGCAATTAGAAAACTTGGCACTGGCATAAAAGAGTAATATGAATGGCTATGGAAATTAATTAGAGCTGGGCCTATAGTACACCCTGCAGTGCCTCTGTTGAAATAAGGGGAAAGGAATCCTTACCTAGGTGCTCCAAGCTGAATGCTAACAACCCAGTGAAGTTTCCCCAGACTCCATTTTACCACACAAAATAAATGACATTGCCGAGAACCGATTCCTATTTATCTCCCACCTCACAGACCATCCAGCGCAGTCAAATTAACAGGCATCCAAACTGATAATGCCCATCTTTTTTTATCGGCCGTTAGGATGCATAGCCCCCATATATTAGCTCTCCTGTTCACAACGACTCATTAACAGGGATATAATGGGCAAAATAAAAGTGCTAGAGAAGATGGAGAGTCTCTGATGTATCAGCTCTTCTGAAGCAGTTCAGTGGTCTGCTGGTTTTATTTACTCATTTCTAGCCTCAAAGCCTCCAGGATGGAAATTGCCTGAGGATATGTGGCTACATTGCTCGTCATGTAACCCTTTACAGATGCGAAACCTCCAAAGATCTGCCTTGGTGTAAATTGCTTCTGTTTTTTGACATGAAAATGAGCTTGCTTACAAGACATGTAGTTGTAGCCCTGCCTTTGGTAGTATTAAAAAAGAAGCCAGAAAAGAAGTAGCATCCCCATGAATTTGAAAAATGCAAGAATTATGAATTTGTAAGAAAGCATATTCAGCAACATAATGTTCAAGCAGGGCAGTTCTGCAAAC
Organism: Arnoldichthys spilopterus; assembly: GCA_037974385.1. Classification (NCBI taxonomy): domain Eukaryota; kingdom Metazoa; phylum Chordata; class Actinopteri; order Characiformes; family Lepidarchidae; genus Arnoldichthys; species Arnoldichthys spilopterus. Next base: position 16,574,765 of record JBBPDA010000145.1, read on the forward strand.
CAACCTCTGTAACAGTGTTAGCAAGCAAGACCCTCAACATTGCCCTTTGCAGAAATTCATTCATTCTGTTTATTGGTATCATATGTCAAGTAGACAGCTTTATTTTGGCATTTCAGAGTTTGCATGTATAGCACTACTGTGCATGAGAGAGATAACACTACTGCCATAAACGTACACACAGTCTCAACACAAACTGGTTCTTGTACTTGACTGCAGACCTCTGAGTAATATGTGGGTTTTGGCATTGTTAATATTTAAGGGAAAGACCTTGTAACTGTAAAAGGTAGAGTGAGAGTAGAGAGAGCGTACCTTCTTTAAGCAGAATTTTACATCCTGCCAAAAGATTAATACACTGGCCTTGAAAAAATGAAAATCAAACAAGGTATCAAAATACTTCCGAGGACTAAGCATGGGAGCCTGCTATCGGGTGTGCATTTGGTTTTATGATATCGTTGCTGTTTTATGGGCTAATACCATTGAGAATGCAATAGAGATCTGAGAGCCAGGTTGGTGTAATCTCCTGCATACTACATAAATCTGCTTCATTGATTTCTAGAATCATCCACATGGACGAGAAGCCCCTTTTTTGAAAGTGATAAGTACAGCCCTAAACATTTATTGCTGTCACTCAGTCTCAGTGGACCCCTGGTATTAATGCCTCTTAGCATCATGTAACACTTCTACGTGTGAGTGAATGCACAAATGTGTTGGAGGTCCCGCTGAGTAAGTTTACGCAGGCCGTAAATCATAGGCCGGGCCAGCTGGCTGTCTACTCTGGCCAGGTGGAGCTGTCATGTTGGCAGCTTGAGTCATGCAGAGGGGCAACCAGATCTAGGGAGAGGCATGCACTCGTGTCTTTCTGCTCTCACGTCAATTGGTGCTTACCATGTGCTATTTTGACTGATACTTTAGATAAGAGATTAGTGTGTTTAACCTTTGGAGGTGTGGTAAATAAACCCCAATAAACGAAGGCATAAAAATATGGAAGAAGACGTTAGCATTTTGCAGCTCTGTTTACGTCCAGACGCGGTCTACAGCCAGTGCATGTGGATTATTTCACCTGTGATGGAGAGGTTACATTTCACTCAAGGAACCCTGGGCGATCCAATCCTTCCAGATGCTTGGCTAATAGGAAAAACAAAACTGAGTGCTCGTATGTCTTCATTGGCTGTGGAGTGCATTAACGTTCAGCTGCTGTCTGGCTCTTTCCATGTACAAGTAATAAATAGGGAAAGAAACATGTGACTTCAGAAAATGCACAAACAGTGAGTCTTTATAGCATATTAATGGCATGTAATGTATCCTGAAATGTGTGTGTTGTACATATCAATCCTTTTGATTAGCCATATACTATATTTATAATGTAATGGTGTCTTTGGAATTCATTACTTCCACTGACCCTGGATTGATAGGAAATGATTGCCTGCTTGCAGGTGAGGAGGAACTTAGAGAGACAGTGGTTACAAATTTTATAATCAAGAATGGGAATATTATAGTAAAACAGGAGCACACACATGGGAAGTGGTGGCTGTGGACAGTGGCGGCCTAGTGGTTAGGACATTGCCCTTGGGTCCTGAAGGTCGCAGGTTCCCAGCCTGGGCACCACTGAAGTACCAGTGAGCAAGGTACCGTCCCACTACACTGCTGTCGATAGCTGCCTGCTGCTCCATGTGTGCATGTGTGATAAATAATCACTTTCACATGTTTTTTTTTTTTTACAGATTTCTGGAGATAATATATCAAAAGAATACTTCAGATTGCTACTTTGAATGACCTGGTTTAGATTCACATTTGCATCTACACTACAGTCTGCTAGATTTCACACATAGTCTATCACTCATACAGAGGAGCACTTAGCTGCAGAAGCTGACCACTCTTAGAGGTACATAAAGAGACATGAAAATGATTGTTTTTCCATTGCAGTACACAAGCAAATCACATGTGAACTTTGCTGGTCTATGCTTTCCATCAAGTAGCTCTGACAACCAAGCATCCACACCTCTGCAAGCTGACAAGTGTCCTGCAAAGCAGAGAGGAATGCCAGGGCTGTGGATTAGCGCCCCTGCTATAGCCAAAGGTGCTCTGGGAAGGGGGTTAAGGGAGGTGTTAGAAGGGGTAAGAGAGTGACATGGCCCTCCAAGTCTCTTAATCTGTGCAGCAGAGGCAGAAAGGAATGGGATAGATGTGAGTGGTATCTCTGTCAGGGGCTAGGTGAGCAAGCTAACAATTGCTGTGTAAATATTTGAAGATGACTGATGTTGACAAGCTATGCCTGTGGCAGGCCTCCTCCCCAAGTTCATTGTGTAATGTTTTTTGAAGAAGGAGACGGTCTATTATAACTTTATCCCACCAGACTAGAAAGCCCTCACAGGGGTGTTAATTTTTTTCTCCAAAACCATCAGGGAGTTTTTTTACATCAGCAGTAGAAAAGACTCACATTATCAAGAAAGGTGAGCTGTTGTCAAGGTGTACCAATGGCATCTGAAAAGTACACATATTGTAGTTTTATTTATTACAAAAAATCTTGTACAGAACCCCTTTTGGTGCAATATAGAACCATTTAAAAAATAACCACATACAACAGGTTTTTTTCAGTGTTCAGAAGAACCCATTTGTTATGCAAAGACCCATTCTGGCATTCAGATTATTCAGTTAAGTTCTCACAGTTCTGTTTATACCCAATTTCTTTATTAAAGAACCCCTAATAACTACTTTTTGAAGCTATAACATGAAATATTTTATTTTACTTTAGCTGTAGATGTTGCCATACTCTTACATGGTTCTTAGATTAGGTTAAAATTATTTACATTATGTTGAGTTTTTTATAACTTCAAAAAGGTTCTTCACACATACACTGTCATTTACAAAATGTTTCTAAAAAGAACCATCCTATAAAAGGACCATGAGGGAATCAAAAGAAGTTCTGCTATGGCATCACTCCAAAGAAACCTTTTTGGCACCTTTATTTTTAAGAGATTTCTTGCTTTATTTGTTTGTGTCACTTGCCTTGGACACTGCGCTTGTTATGGATGTTTGTTGAGAGACAGACTGCAGATGTAAATATAGAAGTTGTGCCTTCATGTTCTCACACCAGGCAGAGCTGAGGGCCATATGGAGATAGGGTGTCACATTACTGTATTATATGATTAATTATTAGTGAGTGATGATTTGGCCATCACAATAGATCTATCTCATCTCAGTAGTTTGACAGAGATGAAATACCCCCCCCCCCCAAACAGCAAGTCCCAACAAGTCAACAGTCAGCTACTTTTTTTTCTTGATGTAAGTTTTTTAAAAGGTCTAGAAGTCTATTAGTTATTCTATAAATCTGAAAACAAATCAGCATGGCCTTTCTTGGATTTCAGAGGTCAATCAAACTGTCAGATGGAGCTGGTTCTACATGTCCCTTACCCTGTCTCTTCAATGCCAGCGAGTGTAAATTCTCCCAAAGACCAATGCCTGTCTTTATTACCCCTCTTTCATCATTTCATCTGACAACCACCTCTTCTCAGCCTTGATCCTTTTTAGCTTATGTAATAGTTCCCCTAAAAAAGCAAAAGTGACATTTATGGAAAAGCCTCATGTGGCATTGACATAATATTTAGGGCCTCACTATTTAGGCTGTATGGTATGTTTTTTGGAAGATGAATTTTGTAAGGCACTTACCACGGTTTCTCTTTACTAATTTCAACATGGCTGCCATGGAGTGTTTGGCTATGGTAATGCCTAGGTGAACCTGTGGGGGTGCTGTTTCCTATGGCCAGAGCAGGAGAGAGGGGTTAGAGGAAATCACAGTCATATGCTGGCGCTATTGATAGTACACAGAGCTCTGTTTTCCCGTCTGTTTAGTGCCGCATTCCTTTTGGCAGGATTTATGAAAACAGCAGTGACAACATGTCCTGTCGCTCTTTAAGAACTGCATGACCGCCTGGCTTTGCAATAAAGCAGTCAGTTATTAATAGTGGACATGGGAACAAGTGTAAATTATCACCCCCTCACCTAAAATGAAATTCACCTCTTCTGTTTATCAAATATTTGAGCCTCAAGAACAGCCTGTGCTGCAAAGTACAAAAGTGAATGATCTGAACTCTGCTGTGGCAGCACACTTGTGGAAAGTGTTTTCATTGTGTAAATAAGACCTTTGTATGAGTTCAGCTGGGAATTTCTCTGGAGCACTGCTTGTCAGATCACGTTATTAAGCCTGCTACTGGGTTTGCATTGAGACCTAGCAGGGCTATTTTGATGGCGTATAACCTGAGGGTCTGGAAGACTGTGAAGGACATGCGCTGGGTAAATGTGAGAATGTGAAGAACATCATGCATGTGTTCAGGCACTGCAATTCACAATTCACAATGTACAATTCACTCTGATGTTACTAAATAGTCTATTGAGCAAAGCACTGGCTTCAGGAAATATTCACTGCAGCCTGTGATTCTAATCTTTGAAAGTTTATTGCAGCCACACTTTTGAAATAATAGAGCACATTGGTCTGAGACTGCCGAAGCTATACCCAGCTTATATAAGCTATTGTAATACATACGTCGAAAGAATTAAGAGAATTGCAAAGGTTATGATACATAATGTTGCTTGGGGACTGCAGATCCCTCCAAGCAGAGGCTGCCAGAATAAAGCTGGGAATAGACTTGGGGTTTTAAAGTGCATAGATTACCCCCTTAGGTCTCTGTTTATGAAAATATGATTTACCAGGAAAATTCAGCAAAGCTATAATTGTTCTCTGATCTGGGTTCAGCGACTGGGAGCTAACAGGGGAAGCGGCCATAAAGACAGGCCTGGAGTCCCTGCTGATCTCAGAACATCTGCTCCACCATTTACCAGGCTAATAGATCAGCCTAGAGAATAGGTGCAGGTGTTTTCTGCCCAAGCCAAAAAACATCAAAACCAGATTCGTGTCCAGCTCCAGCACCAGCATGCAATTGAGCAGGAATGACTCATGGCCTCTCACAGATAATAAAACAAGCATAAAGTTTGCTTAAGGTACAGGTGTGGGGGTGGGGGGTGGTTTGCACTGTGTAGAGGAGAAACAAACCCGCACCCTGTTTGGGAATACGGTAATTGAATGCAGATGGGGGGAGGTAAATGAAAGAATTTCACAAATATCTCAGTGGAATACCTAATGGGAATGGGACAGAAAGGGAAATTAAAAATTATTGGAAGCAGATGGACTGTTCTTTGAGTTTTTCGGGGAAATTTATTAGTGCCGTGAAAGAAATGTGTCTGTTTATTTTGCATTGCCATGAAATTAATGGCCTGCTGAGTTGTGCTGGTGTTAGTTTATGACTGCTATACCATTAGTCATAATTTAGCTGGTATTTGTTATTGATTTGTGATTTAGCGTGATTTATTGGTGCCTGTCAGCTTTGATTTTGAACTCCACCACTTTAATTTCAACACCAGGCCAAGATTTTGGCAAATAAGAGAGAAGCACTGCACAACACACTTTGGCAATGTGGAGTGTTCTTTCACTCAGTTCTCTTTATAGTGTGCATTTGTGGTGCTTCTTAAAAATCCTTTTTGTTATTTTATTTGGCTTTATTTGTATGGTTCATTTTTGCATGTCCCTCATTCTGGCAAAAAAAAAACACCCAACCAACAAACAACCAAAAATGTGTGAAATCTGTTGTGTAGCCTTTGAACATCTGGATATTTAGCTAGATATACTGATAAATATATTTAACAATTTTAAGTGTTGCCTTTTTCAGATGGCCGTGATGTTTTTCTACTAAGTAGATCCATACAACGTCAGAATTATTTTTACAACAAACTGATGCTAGTACAAGGTGAGGCATGCACTAAACACACAGGAGGTTTTTCTTGGTTAAGCCTTTCTTGATTATGCTGTTCTTGATTAAGTATGAAAACTGTTGATTTAACTGTTGGCTTGACCCTCTGCATAAGCTCTAGTGAGTTCCAGTGTACATCACAAGGGATTACATGCTGACTGCAGCAAAACCTACTGCAAGTCCAAACTTCATTGCAGTTGGGGTGTCATCCGTGCAGTGGGGTAGGAGCAGAGGAAATGGGGTCTTATAATTATTCCAGAGGGATCTGGCTGAGTGCATAGCCACTGCACTTCCTGTTTCCTCTGATCAATGGCAGGAAGCAGTAAGTAGTAAACAGAGAATGGAGTGGAGTAAGTTCTCCAGCTTTTCTCTCTTCACTGAGCCAGATGGGTTTTTAAACACCTCTGCAGCCTTGGAGAGTGTCTCCCTGAGCGAATTTTACACACACACAAACACACAGACACACGCAAACGCACTACACACAATCATTCTACACTGTGAGGCATGGCTCAGCTAATGTTTGGCCTCAAAGCTGAGAGAGAAGAGATGCCGTGTGAATTGTGAGAACAAAAACAATTCTCACCTTGAGTGAAACATAGTAGTGCTGGAGTCTGTAATGCTGAGCTCTGCTCAAAGGTCCATCTCTACTTATTGCTTATCCCTCTCTCTTTCTCTCTCTCTCTCTCTCTTCCCTGATACTCTCTCTCGTTATCTGAACGGATACATTACACATTGTTCTGAATAGTGGTCAAACGCGAATTTTGTGAAGCACAGTATACTGAAGAGCGAATTTTGTGAAGCACAGTATACTGAAGAGTGATTCCATGAGATTTAAAATCAATATTAGGTATACAGGTACTTTTGTTTGCTATGTCTAAGTCTTTTCTAAGCATTTGGATTTACAATAATGATAACATAAGGAGAAAGAAAAAAATTGTAACTGTTAATGTATGCTAACCAGATTTTTGGACTTGTTTCTGTTGTTTCATCATGACATTTCCACACAATCTAATGAGTAGCAGATGGTAATATAATATATAAATAATAATAATAAAAAAAGTTTCATTTCATTTCTGTTGTAGCAGAAGCCATTCTAAGTAATTCTGTAGTAAGCCATTTTGGAATATTTGTATTTGTCCATTTGTTTGTGAATTTTTACGCAGTGTAAACAGCTTCTGGCATTTTCACATTCAGTAAAAAAATTTAAAATTAAAAAACGTGAGATGGTTTCGTTCAGCTGCATTTTTACATTTAGTGCAATGATATTTAAGCAATGCAAGGGAAAATGTAACAGAAAATCAATTAATGTAATTGCTGTAATAATCCTGATAACGTTGGAAACCCCCCTCAAAATGAGTAAACTAGTGTTGTAAACTGATATATGTGTCTTTAATGCACCTACATTTTTTAAAAGTCTTGTCAAGGTAATATTGCAGGTTAAAACCTGCAAAAAAAGTTTGTGCTATCAAAGGTAGTAGACAGACCATACTGGTTTATTTCTGCATGAAATTCCCTTAAGTAATGTCTAAAATTCTAAAAGAATGATGACCATGGAATCTTCTGTAATTGTAAGCATAGCTATACACATTTCTTACTTTGTAATACTATGTTTTGCTATTGTCAGATTTCTTTCTTTGTAAGAATAATTTTGGATGCTTTTTGCTCATGACAAACATTTCTTATGTTTGGCTGTGTCTCGTTCCTCACTCTGAAGCTAGCTGCACTTTTATTTTTGAGTGCTTAATACAAAAAGAAAAGGAACAAACAAACAACAACAAAAAAAAATCCCCTGACTCTACAAAAGACTTTTGTGTCTATTTGAAGCCTGTACAGCACAATAAGCTGACATATTGTAAAGGAAACAATTGCTTCATTAGTAATAGGTGAGATCTTTTTAAAAGCACTTGCTGCCATGCTGGGCGAGCATTAACAGGCTTTGGATTGTTGCTTGGATGGAACTAAATTAAGTTCATGGCTGACAGAATGGCTCAGAGATAGGAGAAACTCACAAAAACGTAATGCTTTTTTGGCACCATACATGGTTGGATTCCTTTTAGCTGCATGAATGATAGAAATGGGTTTTCTTTGTGGGTTAAAGCCAGAAGAAGGTATGTGTGACAAACAGTCGGCACATGCTGAAGAAAAAAGGCAGCAATCAATCATATTTTTTCAGGCGTGCTTATATTCTGCTATTGAAGGTTTTAAGTTTTTTCAGTCTGGTTGTATATTTAAGCCTAAAATTGAAACCTTGAAATACTGTATCCCAAATGCATTTGCTGGCTTGAATTATCCATCAGGGTAGGCGGTGGATCTCCAGCAGCAGCAGGCCCTGCCGTGTTTGCTCCATATTCATGCGTGTGAGTGAATAAACTCTTCCTTGCGTCTCCCTCAGGTCCTTCTCACCCACACAGGCCTCCCATGGAGCAGCAGGAGAAGCTCCATACCTGTCCAGAAACACCTGCAATCTTCTCTCTGCTGGGACTGTGGGCTTTACAGCCAGCACTTGTTAATGCTATCACACTTCAGAAAGACAGGCCGCTTGGAGGTGAGATGAGAGAGGAGAAGTGAGGCTGGAGTGAGGCAGCCGGCAGAAGGGAGCAGTTTTATCATTGTCACGAAGGTGAATAATTTGGTGGCAAGGAGAACCTTGATGTGCAAGTAAGGCTGGAGAAGCTGAATTTGTTTTGATCAGACTGTAACACTGGAATGATAAGAAACCAAAACACGTCAGCAACAAGTTATCCTCCTGGCCCTCCTTTCCTCCCACAAAAGCACAGCCACAGTTGTCTTGTTCTACTTGTGGATAAGTCCCTACTTTTATTTAAGTGGACTAAACATCAAACGATGCTGGTAAGCCGATGGAAGGAAGTCCAATGTCAAGTGGTTTTGCTGAAATCCTACGAGGAATTTTTGCTGAGGATCTCGGGCCTGAAGAAAAGCCTTCCGAGCAGTGAGCTGCTAGCCCTCCCCCTCTTCACCCTGACAAGCGGAGAGCTGCTTAAATTGAATTGACATGTCAGCAGGGGAGCAGTGCTTTGTCCCTGCTCTGGATGCCGGCATACTTAACCTTACCATTTAAAGCCTTAGCTACTACCATTGGCACTCATGAGAAAGCCAGCCCTGGAAGCTCTCCTCAGACCCCCACCTCTTACCTCTGGTCCATTTTTTCCCTCTTTTTTCCCCCTCCCTTTCCCCCCCCCCCCCCCCCCCATCTCTCCTGCTCACTTGGCAGTTATGATGGTCACATGATCAGCAGCTTTTGTTTTACATTGTAATCTAGCCTGGACCGTCTGGGTTTCATTTACAGTTAAGTGCAAGACGTATACAGAGAAGTACTGAAAGAGGGAGGGAGTGAGGGACTGAAACAGATAGAAAGAGAGAAAGAGAGAGAGAGAGGAACAGGATATTGAGAGAAGGTGGTGTCGGAGGGGTTGAATGAGTATAGCAGTAAGATAAAGAGAGAGAGAGAGCGAGAGAGAGAGAAACAACTATGTTTGAAGTGGGGCCTTAATGTAGTGGGGATGGAATCTGTCACTCAGCTTATTGCATGTTGATGGCTCAGGGCAGTTTGAGCTGTAAGCAGCCTATGATTTATGGACACCAAGTGAACTCCTGCAGGCGAAAAAGCAAGTTGGGGATCAGAGCGGCAACAGGGCCCTTTTTTGGCGAGAGCCCGGCCCGTGGATTTTTTTCATTCATGCCAAACTGCTTTGCACGGCAATTAGCTCTGTCCTCATTTAGTCGCCCCAGTCCCAAAGGGTAATGAAAGTCATATATCATCTTCAAGGCTGCTAATTATCCAGCTCAGTTGCAGGTAGGCTTTGTAACAGTGAGAAGGGCCTGTCGGCCTGATATTTATTGCTCCTCCAATAAGCAAGTAAAAAATACTCTCTTGAAAGGTTGCCCACAGCCCTCGCCTCGCATCCCTGACATACCTTTTTGCAAATGTGCTAGTCAAAGGGGAAATGTCTTCATTCCACATAACTCATTTTTCATGCTGTAACGAAGCGTTCGGCAAGAGCCTGTGCGCAAGTGCTGGAAACCTGAGAGGAGACACATAGCAGGGGTCAGCTTGTCTTCACTGATTTACTGTGGGTTAGTTAATCCCAGGACAGGACAAAAAGAGAAGGGGAGCACACGGTCAGGAAAAAAGAGAGACACTCCCCTGTCACCTCTCATTGACAGGTTGCCATGTTTTACTGTTTAATTGTAGTGTAGTTGCTATTGTTTGTCAGGAGTTACTATGCCTTTTACACAGATGTGGTATATGAATTAATAATTTCTGTGCTACATCAAACGGTAATTTCCGAGCCCACGGTCGTCTTCTTGCATGATTTATGACATGAACTTGCAGAATTCACAAACATGTTCTACAAACACAGTCCACAGAGCCAAACTTCCTGAAACTTAATATTCAAGCTTTCATTTTCTTCCCCTCTCTCTCTTCCTTTCTCTCCTTCCCTTTTTCCTTTTTTTGTGGCAGCATCATGGTTGTGATTATAAATTTAAGGGATGAATATGCTTGTTATAGGTTGTGACTTGTTGTACTAGCATCATCTCAATAAAAAATGATTGCAATTTTTTTCCTGAGTATCTAGTCAGACTGAAACCATGTGATTTAATGTCAAATTAAGAGGAGCCATTTAGTTGAGTCTGTAATGCATGCAGTCTTGTTAAGCAGAGTTATTAGGACCCTTGACACATTATGTTTTGCAGCTTTGCCCGCTCTCTCTTGCTCTACCCTCCCTCTTTGAGTCACTAGTACCGAAATGTGAAGGGCGTCTCAAATGGAAATATTTATATGGTTCCAAAATGCCTGAAGGGCATCATTAATGCCCATATTCAGAGATCTAAAATGTATGCGGGGTACACTTCTGATTTCGGAGCTCAAGCATCTACATATTTTCTCAGACTAATGACTTTATATTTGCCTTGTTGCTTATTGCTTGGAGACACCATTTTTTCTCCTGCAGTGAAGAAGAAACTGGCTGGGTAAATAAGGAGGGGGAAATAAGGATAAATGTAAAGCTTATGGAGATCAGATTTTTAATTACACTCAAGGCTATGATGATAGCCTTATCCTCTGCCAAAGCAACCAAAGCATTGTACTGTAAAGACCATGCCTAGCCAAACACCCACTACACTGTCACTTTGTTGACAGTTTTTCCATGTTGATGTGGTAATGTAAAAAAAAGAAGAAGAAGAAAAAAAGAACAAATCATATCCGGTCCAGTGCATGGTTTGGAGCAAGGGAGAGCGAGATCGTATTGGCTGTGGGAGAGGAGAGGCACTGTCCTGGGTTAGGCCTGGTATCAGAGAGGAGACTAATTGTCAAGGTTACGCCTCTGAAGATGATTGATGTCAGGCCAGGCTTTCCTGTCAGCCTGTCAGGAGGCAGGAATGTTTAATGTTCTCATTATTGGTTGCGCTGTTGTGTATATTTCTCTGTCAGCGCTGCGGACCCATCTGAACTGCCAAAGCACTTCAAAGGCCTGCAGGTCATTTATCTTCCCCCTGACGCGCAGAGTGTTCTGCCTCAGCTGAGTGCCAGTGATTTGTTATGACTTGAGAGCCAGCTGACAGACAGCTCTTCTGGTACAGAAAAAAAGGATTCCTTTTTGTCACACTGTGAAAACATCAATGTCCCTGTAATGGGCTACAACTGTCAGAGGAGGCCAGCACCTGACAGTTGTGTGGTCGCACTAATTTGCAGCCCCGGTGACTTGCTTCCCCGAGTTTAGATTTGGTTATGGTACATACAAACAGGTCACCATCTGCTGTTGGCTGCTAGAGGCCAGGAGAGAAGGGAGAAGTGACTGGGCTAATTGAAGACACGTCGTCATTTTATATTAATCACAGTGGCCTACGTATCTTATCTTTGAAGCTTGGAGGGGGAAAGGGGAGTCATGACAACAGCAGAGAGGGGGCAAAGATGGAAGGAACATGTACCACAGGCTCAAGCTGGGGAGAGAACGAGAAACAGTGTGTGCATGTGTGTGTGTGAGAGAGAGAGAGAGAGAGAAAGAGAAAATCAGATCTTTGTTTCCTTTCCCAGGCCATGACATGATTAATCGTTCTCTTCTGATCTAATTTTGGAACATGAAAAACAGCACATTTGTCTTGAAGAAAAATGATGTGCCGTACTGTGCAGATGGAAATTTCGAGCCCTGAAAAAGATTAAAGTGAAATTCCACTCCTTAGACCTAATCATGAGTTGTAGATTATTCTGTCGTTTTAACCAGATGGTAGGTTTGATTCAGCAGGACCCTCCCTGTATTAATGAATACTAGACTGTTATATTTGACTTAGGTAAGTGAAACGTCTCTCATGCCTAATGGACTGCCAACCATTGGGACACATGCCCTCCTGCCGTGTGCCCTTGCTGCATTTTTCATGTTTTATACTTATGTAGAGCATTTTTGTTTCCTTCTATTTTTCATCATTGTCACCCGTTTGCTAAATATTTTTATACAAGAGTGGGGGGAAAGAACAAACTTGTGTCCGCAGCTAATTTCCTCTTATAGGTCACAGCTATAACTCTGCAACTAAAACCGTCACCCAGGGCAAGAGGCGTGAAGAACTCAATAGTAACTTGATTAAGTTCCCAGTCAACATGTCTGCATACACGGCAGTATGTTAACCAACCTAATTATAGGAGAGAGAGGAGGAGGAGGAGGCTCCTCAGGCTGATCACATGACCCTCTAGACTGACTGGCCCTCTGGGAGTGGTAGAAACTCTTGTCACCCTATACCTCTTTCTCTCTATGTCTCCGTCTCTCTCTCCCTCTCTCTCTCTCTGTCTTCACCTCACAAACACATGAATTTCTCAGCCCATTCTTCACTTAGTCCAAATTAGGTTATGTGATTAAATCCCTAAGGCACACTTGCTGCACCCACACAGATATATAAATAGTGAGGACCATTCTTAGCAGTCTTCATTCAACAAGATTAGTGTTATGTTTGTTAGTATGGCCTGATGTTTTCTTCACAAAGTGCCACAGAATAAACTGTAACCAAGAGAACTGGTAATGGAATGAATGATAAGTGAGATCATCTTGCATAAAGATGGATAAAGATAGTTTGTTGTGTAGCCGCCAGTTTAAAGTAGCGCTCTTAGCAAACAAGTAGCATATATTATAATTAAAAAGGCTTCTTTGACTGTAATTGGAGTGTTAATTTCTTTTAAAACATCTGCAACTTTTCCACATATCAGCTGTTAAACAGACTCACATGATCAACCTTTTGAAATGTATACTCAGATGTAATCTTGAATTATAAGTTCTCCTCTACATACTTGGTTCTATATAGAACCAAACATGGTTCTATGACTTCTAACTATACTGGAACACTTTTGGGCTACCATTTTTAAAGATTCTTTAAGTAATTGATCAAAGGGTCTGTATCATGAAGAAGACTCAATTAAGAAGGCAAAGAACCAGTTATGCATTCAAATGGTTCTTGGCTCTAAACATACCCATTGCCTTTACTGAAGAACCTAAGAAGAACCCCCTTTTTAAGAGTATACTATATTACTATATTCATTATGTGAGTGGCTACATTACAAGTGAAAAATGATTTCTGATACTTAATAATGTTTATGTGCTAATACTGTGTTTTGCATTGACATGCTGTGAGTTTGGTAAAATGCCCATTTACTAATAAACTTAACTTACAGACCTGACAACAAGCTGATATATTGACAACTCCTTAGGGATCTGAATTAGAAATTAGACCCTGGAAGATGTTTTTCCAGGGCCGTCAAATAAATGCATCTATGGAATGATGCTGGCAGTGTTTCAGTGTGTGCCCCATCAGTTTGAGTTATCGAAGTGACTCTTTGCTGGAACTCTTGGAGACAAGACTTTGGACCCCACTGAGTCATTTTGCCTTTTGTACCTGATGAGTGAGGTAGGAGATGTTTTGCCATTCACTGTAGTTACAGCATAGCTTCAGGGATATAAAGTAATGTGCTGTTTTGCCACTGTCATCACATGTATATTGTGTTTGCGTTTGAAGCATATTTGAAAAATACAGATTGTAAAGCAAGAATGTGAGGAGAGTAAAAGGAAAAGCACCATGTCCATATGTCACACACTAAATAGTTCTAAATTAGAGCCTGTATATGCCTGTTGGAGACTACATTCATCATACTCAGCTTTGGTCTGTTTCTAACCACTTTGGCAGTAAGAGCTTCCACATGCCAAGAGAGAGAGGGAGCGGGTGGGAGCAAGAGAGAGAGAGGGGGGAGAGAGAGTAGGAGAGAAAATGCAGGTTATCAGCAAAGTTTACATGTCTTTAATCAGTCTGCAGTTAATTAGCGGCTTCCACACAATGTGGCCGTGAGTCATTAATCATAGGAGCCTGGAGCAGTAAAGCTCCATCCGAGACATTTGGAAACAAAAGTTTTGTTTTCTGTGAAGGGTTTGAGCGCAGCCTGGCGTTGCCTTTCTTGGCCATTAGGCTGGAAATGAAAGGCCTTGTCATGGGGTTGACAGACAAGGGCCCACTGTTCAGCTCCCTGTTGGTCTTTCCCTAAACCAGTGCTCCACAAAGGATGACTTCACTCCTTAAACAAAGCTTACACACATGCACACGTTTGGGTGCGTTTGTCTGCGTGGCACTCAATGCAAGAAATGTCACGTCACACAGATGGCTGGGCCTCTGCGACACTGTGCAGTAACTCAGCCACATCCGGGGACATTCCTCAATGCAGGACACTGTGCTGGTGTATGACAGAAAGACACGGATATGGTGTAAATAAGTTTGGCTTGACATTCGTTTGTTATTTACCTCACAAACATGCACCTCTTGGCAACGGCGACAGGCCTCCCTGTGTGTACCTGGAAATGTCCAGGCCTGTCTGTGCTGGTGATGGTGTCAAGATGGAGGCTTCCAAAATAATCCCTCCCTAAAGTCCTGACATGCACATTTTTAATCTGGACTCAAGATGGGGGAAGGTGTCCGTCTACCTGTCGGCCGTAGATAAATTCCGTTGGCTGAAATTTTTCCGCAGTTACCTCCAGAGCAAGTTGTAAATCTATTAAGGGAGAGAGGCAAGGTTTCCCAGCCCTATCACTCTGAAGCTTCTGACAGCTCCATTTACCATTCCTGATCATTCTATGACAGGGAATATTTCCTGCCACCGACTCTGTTTCCCAATCCCCTCTACAGCTGTAGATGCACCGCCAAAACGTATGTTTCATTCTCCAGAAATTCATGAGCAGGCCTGGCAACTGCAAAGAGAAGCTTTCAGCTGCTTTTCATGCTCGTGCATAATGTAGACTTTGGCAATTTAGTGAGTGACTGAAGGAGCAGAGAGGGGGAAAAATGTTCTTGTGGTTATGCTGAGAACGTGATTGCCAATCAGTGCTAAAATACACAAGTAATGTCAGTCTGAGTCTAAGGTGTGTTTCAACTACTGACATAACACACACACACATACACACACACAAACACACACACACCAAATAGCTTTTAGGCTGACAGGCCTTTCTAGCAAATGGCATTTGCATGTCAGAGTGTTCCTGAACTCCAACGTAGTGATAAAAAAAGAGAAAAGTGGCATCACATGAAAGATTGTTCAAAGTTGGAGCTGCCAAAGCTTTCTACCCATCATTTATCTTGTTACTGATACATCAAATTCACTTCATACTGCAGTCATAAAAATGTATGAGGATGAGTGACCCATTAATCTTGTTTAAAGTGGCAAATGTAACATGTTCCTCATCCTGGGTGACAAAGTTACACTTCGCACTCTTATGAAGGATTCATTGTTGATGGCGAACTGTTCTGCATATCATTAAAACGAGCCGAGTGGAATATGTAAAGCAGGCCCGCCTTGCAGAAATCACTCAGGATCTCATTGTGGTGCGAAACTGTACGTGTCAATGGCAGTTTGGGACAGGTGTCATCGCAAAAAGGATCGCTCAATTTCACCTTGTCATTTTAATACAAGCTTTGACTTATTTTCACAACATGGCGTAGCGTTCCTAGGTAGATATATGGGCCTCAGACACCTCCAGTGAAAGCAAAAGCTCAGTGCCTTTTTTGCCTCTTGTTTCATGTGTTTCAGGTGTCATTCATCATTTGCGGTCTGGAAGGAATGTCCAGGTGACAGCAGCCCCGGCGAGAGCACGGACCTCCATGTGTTCAAATATTTCCATCCCAGATGAACAACTTCCAATTGGACGGGATATTTCAGCAGCAACAACAAAAAAGGCCGCTTTAAGAAAAGTCATGAATGAATGGTGAGTGTGCGCACCACGGCTGCATAATGCAGCATTTCTGCTGGTCTGAGTGAAGGGTGAAGTGAATAAAAGTTCAGCATGTTTTTTCACTGGGTGTGATTAAGCACACATTCAGGCCTCACACACTGAGGAGTTTATTCGCCTTGTCACACAGGGGAAGTGATGAAGTAATGATTAATATGGGGGATGTTTGGAAATGTAAATCCCTGCTGCAACACAAATAAACCGAGGGGCTTTCTCAGGATGATTAAATGTACATTTCACAGTTGATTGAGCATGCAAGAAGTCATCCATTTTCTCCCCCGAACTCTGTAAACAGTGATGCAGGTCTCCTTTCTGCTGAAGTATATGACTGTCGTCGTGGGTTTATATGCACACACAGGCCACTGAAGACGAATGACTGCCTCAATTTATATAACCGCCAGGATCTCTTGATTAGGTAATTTATATGGAGGACAGGTTTATAACCACTAACTTACCGTCTTGTCCCGCAACAATTATTTCAGAAATCTGGCCGTAAAAGCAGATAGTAAATTTTGGATTTTTCTACTGCTGTCATTGACAGCTCATAACCTGGGATCTGATTTTCTATAAATCTTCTTTATGAAACAGAGAGCAATTACATCATAAGAGCCACTCCCCTGGATTGATCCATTTGGTGAACAACAGTTTTGCCTATGGACAGCCAGAGGTCTTGTGAGTCACATTTATGGTCTGTGGGTGAATAACATGGGTTAAGGACAGCTGGGCCCCTACATGTATTCATCTACTCTGAAGAATAAAGTTGCCAAAGGCACGTTTTTAGAGAGATGGAGTAAAATAACCTGTTTTGATTCCATAGAGGAACTTGCAATAAATTGTTCTGTAAAGAGCCCACATCTAAAATTTTATTTATTTGTTTATTTATTATTGCTGAGATCCTCTTATAACATTGTGTGGTTTTATGTACCACAAACATAATTCATTTTTTCATGACCATTTTCCAGCTTCTCTTTAACTATGTAACTGTAGTTTGAATGACTAGGACTGTGTGAACTCTGGGGAAAACTTACAGCTTAGTTTCTGTATATTAACTGTGATGTCCATGAACTGAATGGTGCATTTTGAAACTATACCAATATTTACATATTACATCTTATTTAAGCAGTGAGAATAAACTGATTTGCCATGAGGTGGACCCTATAAAAACATTTTATATGAGATGAGGAACCTTTTTAAAAAACAAAGAACCTCAAAATAATGTAAGGGTTCCTTATTAATGAAAGTTTGTATAGAACAGCAACACAAAGCTAAAACTGCCACACTTCTTTACTTTAGCCATCTTGAGATCTGTCTGGACATACTAAAGTAGATAAACTAAGTAGAGTAAACCTGATTTTCATTTTTCTCATTGAATGCTAAAAAGGGCTTGGGCAGGTCCTCCCATTGTGGATGTTTGATTCTCTAAAGCAAAATGAGTGGCTGGTATTTAAAACTTGCTTTAAAGATGTTTCAATGACCCAGAAATGTTGACTCCTGTTCTGTCTTATCAAGTGTTTCAATGGAGGAACTAAATCTACAAACAAATACAAGGAATGCTAATATTTCTGCGCCTTTCTGTGTGAGCAGTTTACTGAGCGTATTAATGCAGGTGCCTGTATTTTAATGCACAGTATTTAGTTGTATGCATGAAAGACATGTATCATTGCTGTGGTTTGCATATCATTAAACATGTATTACTGCCTTTGGCTACAGTCTTAAAATGACTAAATGGAATGTAAGAGTGCCTCTTTCCTGTATGTTGGGTGACCTGGTGACGGATGGGTAGATAGATTGCTTTTTGATAACCTCATCAGGAATACTAAAATGGTTAAGTCAGAATAAACATTATACATGAAAAAACAGGGGTAACTTGCTATATGACTGAGAGTCTCTCTAGATATAATTTATAATTCAATAGTTTTAAGGTGTGCACTGACACCATTATACATCACAAATCCAATAGAATATATTGTGAACTGAAATAGATTTATGAGTAAGTAAAAAAAGAGAAAAAATAAGAAAATGACAACCAACAACTGCATATGGATAAATTTCATTAAGCTTGTGCAGAGGGCCTTTTTTCCAGTAGTTGTCAGGGATGCCACAGCTGATGTGGGACATGATTAAAGTAAGGATTAGGTGTGGTCAGTAATAATTTCTTAAAGTCTCCATTCACTTATTAGGTTTACACAGATTTGTATGATGTTTTATTGAATTCTCACTTTAAAGAGCCCATATCATAAAGCAAGATTTTACTTACTTTTTTAAATGAAAGAGTTTGATGCAGTTTAAAGACATTTTTAAATTTCAAAACATTCTATTCACTATTGAATTCCAAAAAAGAAAGTCCAAAACATTTTGCAAAGCACCAAAGCTAATTTTTACACAAACTGTTCACAAAGAACTTTAGTTTAGCCCACCCATTTGCCTTAAAATCCTAAGCAATGTTTTTACCTTAACTGCCTTTTAAATGAGGCATAAAACAGGGGCAATTTAATTCAATTCAATTTAAGCAGCGATCATTTATAAAGACACATTTTATGAATGAAGAGATGGGAAAATGGTAATGTTAAAATTTATTACAATATTTTGGTACATAAAACCACAAATAATTGGACCTCAAGAGAAAAAAAATAAATAAATGGAAGAAAAATGTTGGATATGGTAGGAATAAGTCATATGTAAAGAGTTCATATGTTTTAAACTTCATGTTTTTCTTTGGTATAAACATGCTGACCTTAATGGATATTTAATGAACAACAAAGATGTCTCATCAACACGGTATTTATATCTCTTAATTAGTAGCAAATATCCTTTTTGAGTGAGGTGTGATACTGTCAACAAAAAACTAACCAATCAGAAGGGTGTTTTTAAATATAGATAGACAAGGAGTCAGCCTTAGCAGCTATCACATTACATTAAGTGACATCTCTCTCAGAAGCTTGTGCTGGTTGTGTTCAGAGTGCAGCATCTGGTGCCCTGTGGATGGGAGCTATTAACAAGCCCACTGTTTGCAGTCTCTTCCCAGCACGACTGCTTGTAAATGGCACTCTTTTATAGTAAAAAATCTCCTTATTGGCTCAGCCGTCTATGAAAGAGCACATGGTCTAAGGGCTTAAATTTAGATTCATGGGCTACCACAAACCATGTGATAAGCAGACTGTGTTTAGTGAATAGAAGCTGGTATCTCAAACCCAAAAGCTTTTGTATTCTGGCCTATATTTACACAAGTATGTGACTTGCTTTAACACATTCCTTAGTTCTGCTTGAGAAAACTGCTTGATTGTAATGTTGCTATGAAGAATATTCATTTGAGTTGAACCCAAGCATGTTTAGTGTTGGGGGTTTTATTGTGTGCTTTGCGTAGCACTGTCAGGAGGCAGGCAATATTTAATGACAGAAGGAGTGCGTAGTCTGGGTGAGCAGGCCCAGCATGTAGCATTAATAACAGAGCAAACCCAGAACAGGATGAACTGAGTTGTCATGAGTGAAATCCGGGCTGACTCTTTGAGGCAGAACACAAATTAAATCATGGTCACATTAGATATGCTTTCATCTACACTTTTTATCATTAGGCTCTGTGCAGAACAACTGTTAGTAACAGTGATGAAGGCATACAGCTGTTGTCAGCAGCTGGGGCTGCCGGGATGGAAAAAGAATGGAGTACAGAGAAGAGGTTTCGCAAAAGGCCCAGTCGTGTAAGAGTAGTGTACAGAGATGAAAGAATGCAGGACATCCACTGCAAGTGTACCATGCAGGGACAGTTTACATGAAACAGATACAGTTACAGTTTGCAAAAGGTAGCTTTACTGGCTTCACTTATAGGCATCAATAAGCTAGAATCTCCTAAATTACAGCCTAGTATGCTAAGCTGACCACTCAGATTATTTTATAAATTACTTCTGTCAAAAAAATACATATGCATTCCCTTTGACAAGCTTTAGGCTGCTTATACAATACAGTCAAGCTACATTTTATTAGTTATAAGTTTCGCCTGTTTTCAGCATCTGTGTGAGGGATGCCTCATCTAAAATCTAAAAATTACCTTACTTCCCTTATCTAAAGTGAAATGGGCACCTGTGTTTATGCTAAGCATGTGCTAAGTAATTGTTAATATCATAAATTTGCTACTCATTGCAACAGTAAACTCAGTATTAAGAATTATGAACAGTCTTTACATGAATTAAGAAAAATGTAAAACTTTGGTCAGTGTGGTACCATAAATTTTGGCCCCTCACATATCTCTTGGGATGTACTGATTTTATAATACTAAATATACACAGATCAGCCATAACATTAACAGCATCTGGCTAATATTGAATAGGTCCCCCTCATACTGCCTCATACAGTTCTCCTTTTTTGGAGCACTTTTGGTAGGTACTAACCACTGCATACCTGGAAGACTCCACAAGACCTGCCATTTTGGAGATGCTCTGACTGTCGTCTAGCTTTTGCAATAAGGCCCCTGTTAAAGTGACCCATCAACTTCAAGAACTGTTCACTTGCTGCCTAATACCCCCCCAACAGGTGCCACTATAATGAAATAACTTAAGAGTCAATGTTATTTACATGTGCTTTACCTTTCAAAGCATAAAATTTGTTTATCATATACCTGCTGCATACTCTTGTGCAGGCACATGCACAGATGAAGCCTAGAGGGTGCCTGAGCCCCTGTTCTTGTGTCCTCTGACTGAATAATTGCCCTCTTGATCTCTATAATGCCCTCTATAATAACTGTATTTTATTTTGCCTTTGCCATTCTTCAAGGCCTGTTTCACTGACACTTAGTGGGTTGTCTAGAGGTTCCATGAGCCTCATTGCTCTTAGGTACCCCCTCTGGTGCAGTATAGACATCTCTAGACTGTGTCTGAAATTGAAGGCAACTGTCTTGATGCTTTGCTGTCCATGCTGTCTCATAAGACAGTGTCTTAGAAAGCACAATTGTGGTTATTGAGGTACCTGCAACCAAACAACTGAGATTAACTTCAAAGCAGTAATACATCACAATATTGCCAAGTTGCCAACAGCATACTGCTAGCTGCTAGCATTTAGCTGTGTTAGTAAAAGCTGTTTATGTCCTTTATTTTACTAACCAAAATATGTTTTTAAAATATATTAGGCCTTCCTCTAAAAGAGTGAAGCTCTAATGCTCAAAGCCACCAGCACTTTTATATTGTCTGGGTTACTTTAGCATTAGCTTACCTTAAATGTTACCTTAGCTAAACTGACTAACAGACACTTGCAGCATAACAGACATGTTAAGGAGCTAAAAGTTAGCTAAAGCTGACTTGCGACAAAAGGGCATTTCCCCCTGCAGCAGTTGTTTAAAATTAGAATATCTAAACTTAATACTTAGAAATTAACAGAAGTAAAAAAAAAACTGGTTTTACCTAAATTAAATTTAATGTGTTTTAATGGCCACTATACAACAGATGTTCACACACTAAAAAGAAGACTGGCTGTTTCTTGTCCAAAAACTTGAATGTTATTTAATACAATAACAAATAACTTATTTATACACAAGCCAGTCTTTTTTTTTTCACTGTGCCAATGCTGGTGCTGCTACTTTTTTTTTGTTTTAGAATGCATGAGAACACTGTCTGAGTAGGCAGCATTTGTTACATTTAAGACTCTGCTCTAGAGATTTTTCACTAAAATTAATACACTTTTGACATCTATTGAGATTCTTTGTCTGCACATACAACCACACTGCTGCAAATTCAGCTGATAAAGCATCTATAACAGCACTTTAAGAAAAAGTAACTCACTAATTCATACAACCACACTGCTGCAAATTCAGCTGATAAAGCATCTATAACAGCACTTTAAGAAAAAGTAACTCACTAATTC
>JBBPDA010000145.1:16596783-16622376 GCA_037974385.1 Arnoldichthys spilopterus
ATATATACACACATACACACACACAATATAACCACTAACAAGAGAATTGAATAACACTGATTATCTTGTTACAATGGCACTTGTCAATAGGTTGGATTTATAAGGGAGCAGCAAGTGAACAGTCCGTTCTTAAAGTTGATGTGTTGGAAGCAGGAAAAATGGACCAGTCTAAGGATCTTTGACAAGGGACAGATTTTGATGGCTAGATATCTTGATAAGGTCATCTTCAAATTGGCAGGTCTTATGCAGTGTTCCCAATATGCAGTTGTTGGTATGTATCAAAAATGGTCCAAGGAGACAGTTGGTGGACTAGTGACAGGGTCATGGGACCCCAAGACTCACTGATGTGCATGGGGAGGGAAAGCTAGCCTGCCTAGTTCAACCCCACAAGAGCTACTGTAGCAAAAAAAATAACCCATGCTGACCCCTGTCCACTAGCGAAAGTGAGCATCAGAACTTGGACCATAGAGCAATGCAATAAAGTGGCCTGATCTGGCACAAGGGTGCACTAATGGAAGAAGACAGGTGGGCATTAGCAGTATGATGCTCTGGGTAATGTTCTCCTGGGAAACTCTGGGTCCAGGTATTCATGTGGATGTTACTTTGACATGTGCCACATATCTAAACATTGCTGCAGACCAAGTTCATCACTTCATGGTGATGATATTCCCTTATAGTATCACTTTTACAGTCTTATATTTGCTATATTTTTTTCCTATTTAAAAAAAGACTTTGATTAAGATGTGTTGTGTGTATATAGTTAGATTTTATTTTATGCATATATATTTAGTCTGTAAATGTGTGTGTGTCTGTGTGTGTATATTTTTGACCCAGCAGATCTGATCACTTCTTTCTGTTAACCCATAATAAAGTCATGAAAGAACCAAACTTCATGAATGTTTTTTGTGACAAAGAAGTATCTGTTCCAATCACTCTATCAGAGAAAAATCAGAGTTGTAGAAATAACGGGAAACTCAAGAGAGCCATGATATTATGTTCTTTACAAGTGTATGTAAACTTTTGACCACAACTGTGTATATATATACATACATACATACATATATAGGGGATCAATAAAGTTTTAATCTATTCTATTATGGCAGTAGCAGTGGCTCCACCTTGCAACTTACAGGCCTTAGAGTATTTGCTGCTTGGTTCCAGAAAACACAGCAGACCGTGTGAACGTCTTGTGGAGTTCATGCCTCGACAGGTCCGAGTTGTCCTGTAAGTTACAAGGTGAGACCATCATGGATCAGACTGGTTTGTCATGCCACAGATGCATTATTGGACTAATATCGCTTGGAATTTGGAGGCCAAGTCAGCATCTTCTATTCTTTCACATGTTCCTCAGCAATTTTTGCAGTGTGGTAGCCTGCCTTATCTTGAATCATTTAGCACCTACTGCAAATTTCATTAAACATCTATGTATCATCTATGTACATGAGTAGAAGACATGAGCACTTATCCTGTATGCCTTATGTTTAGGTCAGTCATAGAATATATGTCCCCTCATTACCTTAGCTATACACATGCGGAATAAAGTAAGCCGGATATGAGGATGGGGTAAGAAGAAACAGGAAAGCCGGTGTAGAAGTGGAGGTCAGCAGGTGTGTGTGTGTGTGTTTGGTTGACTAATGTGTTCATGATCACCTGGTGATTCACTTCACCTGTGAGCGCAAAACCATTCCTCATATCACAGCCCCTGCCAGAGAGGTTAAATATTAGCCCACAAATATATGGCACATGATACAACAATGGCTTTTGATTGGCGGCGTCTATGAAATGGAGTATAAATGACTTGCTAATGAATAATATAATACAGCTCTATTTACAAAACCAAAGAGTGGACTCCTACTGCAGAGTGACCGCATTTTTCTTTGAACCGCCGTTTAGACTGACAAAACAAACATTTGCTGAAAACAGGCCTATTCATATTTTATCGTGCTGTTCCCTTGTGAACACTGAAGGTAAATCATGCATCAAATATTAAAACACGTTTGTGTGCGTGCGTGTGCGGGTGCGTGCGTGCACTTACATCAGACATATCTGATTGCCTTTGGATCTGGATACGAAGCCGCATGCGTCCTTCCACGGCACGCAGGCTTTGTAGTGAGGGGCTGATACGTGGCGTGTTTATGAGGTTCGGAGCAGAGTATTAATCACCGCCGAAGTCCACCCCCTCACCCTGGTTATGCCTGCAGGACACTTTAACGCTCAACGGCAAACATCCGGGGCGCCGCGGAAGCACATGCTAGTAAATTATTTAGTGGTATATAGCAAATTACACTGCGCGTCCCATCCATCACGTACATTTAGAGAAGAAGAAAAAACGTATAATAATAATAAAAAAAAACGTCTAGAGCAGTACGCCAAAGCTAGAGGCCGCCTAAACCCCTCCTGTATTTCACAGAAATGAGCCACAGGTAACTGATCGAGGCTAATTATGAATGATCTTCTCCGCAGCTACAGCTACTGTAGCTACAGTGCTGCACCACGGCGGCGGAGGCAGGCTTTTACCGCAGGAGGCTTTTGACAGGCCGCGGCGTACCGCCATTCGAATCACAACGTTGATTGAGAGAAATGAAACTTGAAAGGGTCCCCATGTGCACCTTAAAGGGGGGAGGAAAAAAAACATGTTTTGTTCAAAGCGGCTGAAGACGGAAGACTCAGGCGGAGCACGTTTGACACGAGCGCAGGAGAAGCCTTATTAAATTAAACATTAAAATAAAACACAGGCAACCACGTAGCGTGAATATTATTCCCTCTTATAACAAGTATTCACGTATTACTTTTATAATTTTCTCTGATTTATTCCCGTGACATGTCAGCGCCTCGACACGACAGCCTGTCATCATCTGCTGCCTTTGACTGACATCCCATCAATCTTACCCATCCTGCCAAAGGGGAAAATGTGATGCTTGTCAAAATAGGAACTTGTCTTTGGACATATTTCAAATCTACGCCACTGAAAATGCAAAATAACAACTCTAGACATATGATTTAAGATTGACATGGTTTGAAATTGCATAAAAGTGTGCACATTGCTGTGTAACTAGATTAAAGTGCTTCAGGATGGCTGGAATCACAGCATGCATTTTGTAAATCTATATGTGGTGGTGCTTTCCCAAACCTCTAAACAGGCTCTGCACTGCAAAGGTCTCAAACATACCTATAGGGGGTGCTATAAATGATGAATCGTCCTCCGAAGTGCCTTACATCTGTTTCTTTGATTAATGAAACCAGACTACAAGATCTGATAGAAAGTCATCATACATGTACTGTAAACCACATTTACTTCACAAGTAAACCATTCTTTTTGTGATGCTATACCCACACTGGAAGTCTCAAGAAGCAGCACCATATGGCCTACAGCTGCATGGGACTGCAGAGGGGGCTAGGAAGTGAGGCTGTATTCTTTTAGGGAGGCAGTAGTTATCTGTGGGAGGTCATGGTGCACACATATCCTCTGAGTTCCAGCAGTCTACCATGGTGGAATTGGTGGGGTGGTTGGGGTCAAGGAGACCACGGCAGGTGGAGCGTTCTATGCCTCCCCCTGTGAAGACGACACATGGATGATGTATGGAGGGAAAATATCATGCACTATTTTCAGGTGGTTTTTCACAAACGGAGCAACCTTATTAGAACATCCACTTAACAGAACAGGGCGCTTTAGTGGAGGACGTTCTATAGATTGGTTTGTTGACCTACATTAAGTATTGGGAGGCTATTCTCAGAAATGTAAGCAGTTACCAGTTACAAATATAAACAGTAATGGAATATTTTATTGTACTTCAAAAGTTTCTTTTAAAATTTTTGAATAATTAAGTGGACAAGTGGTATAGAAAGATATTTTGTATACATACAATTTTATATATACATTGTATAAAAAGAGTGATCTGATGTAAAATGCAGCATTCTAGAGAAACCTATTGAGTCATAATTACATACAACAGTGGCAATGGGAACCAAGCTTCTGAAATGTTTAATGCATCAAGTAGCCACCTCATAGAAAGTTATTACAAGTTAAAACAGATGGTTCTGAATACACAGCCAGACGAGGTTTAATCCATTAGTGAAGAGGTAAATGTATGCTGGTATACAGCAAAGTAGAAAATTTAAAAGAAACCTATATGCAAATCAGAAGACATATGCAGGATGGCTAATCATTTTAGTTTGTGAATAAAATATATTTGATATGTAAACCTCATGTTCCGGCCATCGCTACTGTAAAGAAAATCCAAGTTGTAACATTTCTTTACAATGTACCATTTCATTTTGAACTACTCTGCAGTTACTTGTTCGCAATTCAGCCTATGTAAAATTGGTAAAGCTCTTATTCGACTATACAGTTGTTCCTGGTCATCCACTGGCCATATAATGACTGCTCCATCTTGGCTATTTGTTGTTAAAACCAATTGGTAATTGAGGTCTGATTTCTTCTTTGCTTTTTTCATTTTCCCAAAAAAACACTTTTTTGTTGTAATTTATAGTGAAGCAGCTAGAATGTATTTTATTTACATGTCAAATTACTGATGCATCTACCGTATGTATATAAAAC
The DNA here is from genome assembly GCA_037974385.1 of Arnoldichthys spilopterus. Lineage (NCBI taxonomy): Eukaryota > Metazoa > Chordata > Actinopteri > Characiformes > Lepidarchidae > Arnoldichthys > Arnoldichthys spilopterus. The sequence goes on from JBBPDA010000145.1 coordinate 16,601,342, forward strand.
CTGATTATGTGTATTTTCACAATCAAGTGAAAATAAAACTGCATAATCCAGATTACATTGTTACTACCCAGCACCACCTACATATAGCGTCTATTTAGGGCATTATCATTTTACTGTCTGATTTGACAGTGTTGTTGTGTTTAACTTCCATAAACAGCAGTTTCCGTTTCTACATGACTGCCAATTAGTTTTCCCCTGTTAGAGAAAGTTGTCCTTTTTGTGTGTGTGTGCTGACATTTGAGAGCTCTTGATGGATGTGTGTATGGAGATGCTCCTGGAGCTGTGATCTCCCACCAGATGTGTCTGAGCCAAGGGAAGAAATTCCATGCAGACTGTCAGGGCCAGAGTGCTTTCAGAGGAGACCCAGGTGTTGGCCCCTGGACAGCTGAGAGAAATAAACTGAGTGGTGTTAGAACAATGGATGCCGTAATGGCTGAGGGATGATGTGAACTCCAAATCACATCTTAATAAACCTTTACCTAATGTACTTCTCATAAGATCCTAAATATATTAATTTAAGCTAGTGCCTTCACTGAATTTACACAATCAGCCATAACATTAAAACCACCTGCCTCCCTAGTCAGCATGAACTTTTTCAGTCGCTTGTTCTATAGTAGCTATTCTGTGGGATCAGATCAGGTCTACCCTTAATTCTCTATGCATTTTGGTGAGCATTGGGTGCCCATTGATCCTGTTAATAGTTTGCCAGTTGTTTCTTTTTGGACTACTTTTGGTAGGTACTAATGCCTGCATAGTGGGAACAGACCACAAAGTCTGTTGTTTTGTAGATGCTGTGATCCAGTCACCTAGCCCTTTTGCCATTGTGATGAGATTATCAATTTTATTCAGCTCACCTGTCAGTGATTTTAATGTTGTGGCAGTTGGGCCTTGTCAAATCAGAAATCACATGGATGATATGTAAAGTGCTCAACTCAAGTCTGTCGAGCAGACTACAATGGTGATAATTAAGTTTTCACAATAAAAAATGTGTTGTTTTAGATTCTCTGGCATTTATGTAGTCCCATTTTACAAGGTACAACTGCAGATTACTTGGATTCATATTTATACACTCTTAAGTGTCTGAAGTGTTACAGCACTTTAGTGTACTGTGAAGAGAACACTGATATTTCCTTCCCTGTTTTGCACAACAAGCTCTCACAATTACATTAGCAGAAAGAAGTGATAACATAAAGACCTCCTGTGCAACCATTTTACTGTTGCTTCTTTTTCTGTGGGGCAAAAGTGGAGCAGGATTGAAGGTGATTTTGATCGCCTGTTTTGCAGCTAACAGTAAAATACATTAAAGCAATAAAAATAATGGGAGGCCCATATTTCCTGGGGCTGTGCTGCCTAGACCCATTTGTCTCTCGGTCAGCTCCATTACTTTGACTCCAGAGTTCAGCACTGTCAGCCTCTTCAGACAGTCCAGATCAACGTAGGAGACATCTGAGCATCATCACCGTCCCACTGGATATTAGCTTAGAAGTTTCACTTGCACACCACGTGAATACAAGGGAAGCGAACTGCTGGAACAGCATGAATGCTGGTTACAGTCTAATAACGGATATCAACTTGCCAGATAAAGCTGTCACAAATCACTTGAGTGTTATATGTTTAATTTCTTATTCTGCATGGATCTAAGAAGATCAAAAACACAATTCCTTGCAACATCTCTGATATTAGCATGAGCAGCGAGGCATGTTGACAGTTCATCATTAGGTCTGTCATGCTATCTGTTCTGAATGGAGATGCGGCTGCTAATATTATTCAGCGTCTGCTCAGGAAAATGAACTTTCATCGCATTGCGAGCATGCTTTAACAACCGCACAGAGAGCGTGGCATGTAATTTTATTATAATCAGAAGTGTGCTCAAAAAATGTTGCCCAGATTGACAGTGTGGTTTAAGTGTAATATGCAGGCTCTGGAAGCTGATACCTTCTCATTGGAACAAAGTTATGTACAACAGCTCTCTAGTGCATTTTCACAAAAAAAAAAAAAAAAAAGGGCAAAAATAGATAGGGGAAATCTGCATGTGCTTCATATTTGTATGTGAAACAGATGTACACCTTCCTCATATGTTCTGATTTTATCAGCTGAATGTAAAACCCTTAAAAGTTAACTTATTGCAAACGTTTACAAAGATAATGAAGATTTCCACCAGTGACAGCTCACATCACATAGTCCAACAAGATGAACAAATGACTAAGGTCATAATGGCAGGTTTGTTGAATAGAACCAAAGGGACACTTTTATTGCATTCTTGTTTCTGCCTGCATGACTTTATATGGGCCTTGCAGATCATTAGCATAACCTGGTAGAAATTTAGTCAACTACTCTTTGGATACAGACATAGATCATTTCATGTGAAAGCCAGAGGTCTCAGTTGTATGGGCCTATTTTTGACATCTCCTCAGCTATTTACATTTTGCAGTGCCAGCCATCAGCCAACCCTTTACATGCAGGACCATTAAGTATTCTCAGACAGGGCTTATTTCCATAAAATATTCTTTGTCAAAACCTAAAAAGTGCAAATGAAACAGGCATTGAGGTATGATAGCAAAGCTCCGTGAGCTGCCGTAAATGACCTCAATTATGCACTTACAGAGCAAGAAAGGTGTCTGGCAAAGTAGAACCTTTGAATGACAAGCTGTCGCAGGAGCCGTTTTTCTTTGGGTCCATCTCACCTTGATGAGCACTTTGAATTTGTAAATCAATGAGGGAGAGGGAGAGGAGAGAGAGAGACAGCGCGTGTAAGTGCTGAGTGATAACCCAAGCTGCCGTGTTCAATGAGTGAATTGTTTGCCTGGGTCTCCATTACTGCTCTCTCTGGGAGCCTGGGCTGGGATTAATCTGTCAAAAGGAGATAGTTGAGCATTGATGAATATGACATGTGACCATTGATGATGTTGATTTTATCTCCCGAGATTAGCGAGATTTACTCGGGATGGGTAATAATGTCATTTGCTTGATGCAGTGGATCTGTTTACGAGCTGATTAAATCGCAGGGCTCCTGCTTCATTTCATGCTATTTAGTTTATGGCTTCATTACTGCAAGCACAAAAGCTGTGGACATTTCCGCACACCGTGTCACCATGAATCATGAAGCTTAAGATGCTCCACATTTCAGCAGGACACCTTTTCCTTTGGGGGGGGGGGGGGGGGGGGGGTGTCATTCTTATAGAATGCCTTGAAGGAGATTTATTTCTGCATGTTTTTGTGAGCATGTATGCAATTTTAGTTCAGTTTCACAACTGCCCCATCAATCAGTGGTGAGCCGTCAATACCATCTTTCTCATTACCTTTCTCATGGGCAAGACTCTGATGACAGACCTCCTTGTTGCAGTGTAAAAGGATTTGGTGTCATTATCTTAACCCCATAAATCAAGCTACTTTCCTGAATGAGGAACATAATGCTCTCTGACTTATGTCTGGGAGTTCAGCACTTTAGTGCTGCTTACATATTGACACAGCTGTTGCTCTAACCATAGGCTTAGCAGACCATGGCACGTCTGTGTATTTTGTCACACGCCTAGTAATTACATCTGTGTTGCTGGTAATTCTGTGCTATTAAATAAGGGAGCGGAGTGTGAATCAGTGGTGGTGTCGTCCAGGTCCAGGTGTCTCCTTGGGTTAAGCCTTCTGTGATGTCATGGTTTAAAGTAGTGCCATTGCAGCCAAGGCCTAGGCTGAAAGCATGTTCGGGTCCGTGAGGCCTTGCATTTCAGCATAGTAGGACAAGGCCTTGAGAGGCATGTCTTTAATGTGGCTCATAAACCAGCTATTCATCTTCTTCAGAGGCAATTAGTTATTCTAACACTCCAGGCGTGAGGCTGGCTCAGTTGCCACATATAATGGGAAACCAGTCACCTTAAGATGACGCTGTTTCAAAGGAAATGAACGGGCACTAGGATTTTATGAGTGTGATAGGTGTTACACTGTAGAGTCATAAAGTCTTGTTTGTGTTGTTTTTACTCAGTGGCAGGTTTGGTCAATGGTTCCCTCTCTGAAGGCCCTACTAAAAAGAGCAGTTGAGGTGCTGCTGCTATTTGATGCAGAGTGCTAAACCTTGATCCCCCAGCACTCTCATCCTTTTTGATGACCTCCAGTTTTAACTTGCTGCTATATCCACCTCAGAAACCAGCACCATTCCTTCTCAGAGGCTTTTTAAGGGCTCAGTGGTACCCCCTAGGTGTCAACGGTAGAGTGAACTCTCCCCTATTTCTTTATTCCCCCCCAAAAAAACACACAGAGCTGATCAGCAGTGTAAGTTGTGCTCTGGTACTGAGCCGTGTAACTCAGTGCTCCTCTTTATTCTCGCCAGGGTAATTTATGCACACATGTGCCTGCGAGCTGCTCTGATGACAGGCCCGGGAGGAGGGGCACATGATGAATGGCTTTCCATCGGGGACCGCCACACAGCCACCATGATGTGGGGAAAAATGGAAATTGCTCTCTTTCACCGTCATTACATCAGTTTAAAGCTTGTGTGGGCCTCCGGAACATGTTCTAGATGTTCTGCCTGTTCCCTTCCTTCTTTTTTTTAGGACGGTTTGCGTGGGGTTAAATGTTTAAATTGTTAATATGAATAAATTAAACTGATTAAAACCGCGTGCCAGTGAAGTTAAACTGGGTCTTATATATGACGAGTTATATAGTCGGCTGGTTTCTGTAGTAGGCTACGGTCCACAATTGGGGTAAAACAAACTAACAGTGTAGAAAAAAATCAATAAAATTGGTAAATAGGGGAAGTCTTTGCAAAATCCAGTGCAGTTCAAAAACAGAGTACAGTGCAGCGGAGTAACTTTCACCTGGAAAAGGGCGATTTCTATGAAAAAGCTTATTTCAGGCAGACGCCGAATTGCCTGCACACGTGATCATCTGCGTGTAAATGCGGAAATGCATTGTGCGTTATTTGTAAGCGCAGTTAGGTTTCAGCCCCACGTTATATTCTTCTTTAGTTATTAGTGTATTTATAACTAAAAATTCAACGTCTAAAAGTCCATGATCACAGCTGGTAAAGATGAACGTCATGAACCGTCAGTGCGGCGGTTTCTGCACGTTTTGGATGCGCGGTGTTGAGAAAGATCATTCACGTTTTCCCCAATTTACTGATTATTTAGGTTTAGCAGTGTAGATTTTTTTTAACATAAGGGTTTTGTTTCGTAAACTTAGAATAAAATAAATCAGATGTGCGTTTTGCGTGAAGCTGTGTTTTAAAGACTTGGTAAAACAGCTGGAGAGCTACCACACTAGTCAGTGTTTGCTAACAATCCGCCCTAAAGGCCAGACGCGCTAAACTGGACCTTACTGCCACATGAATAAGAGGAAGAGCCAACCATCCACAATACAAAGCTACACGTAAATCTTTAGCTTTGAAGACCCTTTTCTACATGAGCAGAAAAAAATCATCTCCACGGCAGACTGGCGGACTGACCGCTAGCAAACCTTTCCAGCCAGCGGTGCAGCGGATTCTGTCCACTGCCTCACTCACGGGATTCAAATGCAGCAAATGCAACAGTAATAACACACAATGGAATAATTCAGTGAAGGCATAGCTGTGACCCGGGCTCTGCCAGTGCTCACTGCGGCTGTCTCTCATTTTACTGACTGGCTGCGAAAGGCAGAGCGCTGCTAACGCATGTACATTCGGTGAGGGCTGATCCACTTCAGCTCCTTAAGGAAATATTCACACGTGTAGAAGTAAGGTTTTCTCCCCCAACTTCGTGTAATATATTTTTTTACACCAAACAGATGACTTATAGAGACCCAAAGTTGGCTCTGAAAATGTAAAAAAAGTAAAATATTTTACCTTATAAATCTAAGTTAAAAAAAATCAATGTTTCAGAATTAGTGTTTTCTAATCAATGTTTCAGAATTAGTGTTTTCTAATCAATGTTTCAGAATTAGTGTAAAGCAGCTGATTGTCTCAGATCATTCGCAAATATTCACTTACTCCTAACATTCACACCCGCCATCAGAGGGTGAAAAGCGCTGCTCCGCCTGTTCATCACGCAGGACATTTGTGCATTTTATGCTTAATTATTAATGAATTATAAATTTTTTCCCCTGAATGGTTCACCCCAACGGGGTATGTTACATGATATTTGGCAACATTTTCAGCTTTTAAAAGGACACCCCCCCCCCATCCAAATGAGCCCAGAGAGCGCTTTCAAGGAAAGTGAGGACGCACATAGGCAACAGAATTGTTTCTTATTTTCCCAGAATACATACAAAAAAATACCAATTCTCTCTCCATGGTATACACCTGAAAAATAACGGCCATTTAAAATTATGCGGACAAGTTTTGGGACTTGAGAAGAAAAAAAAACAGAAACAAAAAACCAAAAGGAAACAAAAAAAATAAAATATTAAAGCAAAACAAAAAAACCCAAACATGCATGTAAATTATTTCCTTTTCAATGTGACATTAAATAAGAACGTACATTACAATCATAGCAATTTCAAATGAACGTGGAAAACCGTAGAGCCCCTATTTTCATTAGTACTCTAGCGTGGCTCGCACTTTCGCCTACTGCCTTTAATGCACTTCTGAGTTTCTCTGATATTTTCCTCTGTATTATTGTCCGCTTTGAGCTGACAGAAATAAATACGGGAGAGGGAGGAAGTCCACGGATCCAGTCCTTCAGTGGCGCGCTGCTATAAAAGTCTTTATATTTCAATCTTTATAATCTATAAATTTTTTGGGGAGGGGTGTGTGTGTGTGTGTGTGTGTGTGTGTGTGTGTGTGTGTGTAGGGAGGGAGGGAGGGAGAAGGGGGTAAAAACAGTCCGTTTCACTGGTATCCAAGCGCTGATGCTGTGGTCAGTCTCTGCCCGTACAGTGCATAGGGGGAGTAGTAGGGCCCGGTGGCGGCCGGCACGGGCACTGGGGCTCCGGCTGTGGGTAGTGGGCTTTTAGAGTACGGGTGATAACGGCTGCTCAGTCCGAGCGCATGGTGCGGGCTCCTTAGCGCGAGCGTCCCGGGACTGCCCGGAGCCCCTGAGGCCGGCATGTGCATGTGACAGGCCATGGCCGCGGCGGCGGCGGCGCTGGCGAGAGACGACGAGCTCGGGTAGCCGGACATGAGCTTGTCGGCCCCGGTGAACGCCGTGTGCGTCCTCAGATGGCTCAGGAGCTCCTCGGACGACGAGAAGCGCTTGTCGCACGGCCCATTCGCCGACACCCAGTTGCATGCGTGCGGCAGCGGGTCGTTGGGCAGCACGAAGCCGTACGGGTAGAGCGCTGCATGACCGCCGAACGATGGTGGCGTGGAGTGCATGGAGTGCAGTGGGTGCGCGGGGTACACGAGCGGATATCCGGACTTGAGGGCGGAGTCGTGCGCGCACGAGGCGCCCGCCGCCGCCGCCGCGCCCGCCAGGTGGCTCGCGCAGTGGTAACTCAGGCAGTACGGGTCTCTGCACAGGCTCGCCGACATGATTGAGGGCGGCGAGGCGCCGGCCAGCGGGCTCGAGCCGGCCTTACTGCAGCCCAGCGACGTGGCGAGCTGCGCGTTCACGAGGCCACCGCCGTGCGGCAGGAAGGGCTGCGGGTAGCCGCCGTAAGCGCCGGCCAGGCCGCCTGGGTACGACATGCCTGCAGGCGGCAGCGGGAACACGGCCTGGCCTGGTTTGTACGGGGACACGGGCGCCACGAGTCCAGAGCCCAGCACGGAGGAGGCGGAGGAGGCGGAGGGCATGGACGACGGCTCTGACGCGGCTGAAGCTGCTGCGGCGGCCTTGCTGTCCTGTTGCTGGTTCACCTCCACGTTAATCCCCGCGCAGCTCACGCTTATCCGGCTGTGGCTGACACCCGTGGCCCCCGCGCCGTCCGTGGCGCACGACTTGACTTCCCCCTCCTTCTTCTCATCCCGCTCGCTCTTGCCGTCCGAGGGCATCGGCGAGGCCGACGTGCTGGAGGTGGGGCTGCCCGTCCTGGGCGTGAACGGCTGGCAGGTGGCGCTCGGTACGCGGAAACCAGACTTGTCCGCGCCGGCCGCCGCAGACTCCTTCTTGTCCGCCGGCTTCGAGTACGGCTTGAAGCTCGACTTGTCCTCCGCGCCGATGTCGCTCAACTTCAGCGGCCCGGACTTGGCCTCCTTCTCGCCGGAGCCGCCGGACGACGCCGAAGAGAGCTTGGAGGAGGGCGGGGGGTCTGGTTTGCCGATCTGAGAGCATGTCTGCGCCAGCAGCGCCAGTGGACTTTTCTTGGCATCTAGCTGCGAGAACAGACAAACACACAACACAAAAACACACAGTTAAATACCCCAAAATAAGCAATTATCACACAGATGGTTGTTGAGTCTATATGAAACCGAACAGGTTTGTTTTTCTTAAGATCTGTGCCTGTAAATAAAGCGCGACTGCCCTCGTGGAGCTCGGGCGCGAGACGGTAAACAAGCCACATCCCGAATCCAAGCCGCAGTAATCACACACAGCACAAGTCCGTACAAACTCTCAATTCCTCGCGAGCACATTATTATTTTGGTCGCGTGGCATATTTTTATTCATAAACACACACACGCGCGCGCACACAGCTAGATGCTGAGATACTGGCAGCGTGAAGGGGCTTCTCTTACCTCGATCGGGCTGACCGGAGTGGACGGTAAAGGCTGTAAATACTCCGGGTGCAAAATGTGTCCCGTACGTGCCGTGAGCATTTTGAGCACCTTGATGGGGAGCCTCTGCGCTTGCCGTAAAGGGTCCGACGGGGGCACGGAGTGGAGAAAAGGCTTGGCGCTGGTATTCCGAGAGCCGCTGCTGTCCCACGCTAGAGCAGAGTCGCCGTTTCGGAGAGCAGTAGCGGAGAGCGATGTGATCATGACCCGCTAGTCGCGCGCTCACTCCTCGGACTCATGAAAGCGGCGGGGGTTTTGCTTGAGCTTCTTAAAAAAGAAAGTGAAAAGGTGGAGATGGAGAGGGGACAAAACAAAAACAACACACACCCGCGGCGCGCGCGAACAAGCAAACGACGCTCGGGAACAGCAAAAGTCAGTGTGCGTTAATCCGCTAGCGGGAGGGGAATGCGCTCGCTCTCCGCAGATCCCGGAGCTGCTGCGTCTCTCTCTCCCACCACACGCGTCGCGCGCGCGCTCTCGTTCGCTCTCTCTCGCTCGCGCTCTCGCTCTCTCTCTCTCTCTCTCTCTCTCTCTCTCTCTCTCGCTGCTCTGCCGCACGTCCGCACGCTGCTCCTCCCAAGCCGGGAACTGGGAGAAATTTTCACTTCAAAAGCGGCTGAATTAGTGCGAGATTAAAGCCTTTGCCGCCTTCCAATCAAATGGGAGCCCGAGGTGATTGGAGGGTCAAGGGGATGTGACGTGCTTCTCTCGCGCAGCAGCGCCTCTGTGCGTGTGTTTCCCCCCCCACTTTCTTCCCTCCCAGCGCGGGGGAGGAGACCGGGCAAAATGCGCTGCTTCTCGCGCACGCCGCTCCGTCTTGTGGGCTTAAGGAGTTTACATCCGCACCGTCCAGGTTAGACCGGGTCAGAGCGGAGAGCTAAACGGGGTTACACCAGATCTCCGTCTGCTGTGGAATGTTTAGCACAGGAGCGGCGTGTAGCAGCGAACACAGGAACTCCTCCCGCAAACAGGAGTGTAGCACTGCTGCTGTATCACTGTCAGTTTTACAGTAGTTAAGCACAGATTATTTCTCGCCTTTACCAGTAATCGTGTACACCAAAAACAAACACTCCTAATGTGATGTGCCGGCTCCACAGTGCCGTGTCTCCCAGCGCACCGATGTGCCTGCTGCTCAGGTGCGGAAAGCAGCCGGAGCAGCAACCACAATATCAACCGCGTGCTGTTTGAATCCCCCAATCAGGCAGGCGTTGACAGGAGCAGACCAATGCAGTGATAGAGGGATGTGAGGACCTCGTGTTTTCAGTATAATGTACACCGCCCTCCCATTCCCATCCCCACCCCTCCGTCAGCTGTCAATTCTGCTTCACCGCGATCAATCAGCTATTTGTCAGACGCTGTCAATCCCGCTGTTGATTTATGTCAGCTCTCGTAGCTGATTACAGGCCGCGGGTGACTAAGGGAAGGGCACGCGGGGGGGAAGAAGCGCCTCGGTACCGCTTCACACGAGGGCCACTGGTGCATTTTTACTCACTCGGGAAGGTGCTGATGTCGTCGGCCACATGTGGAAACCTGGTCGCACTCACTCCGGGGTCGGACTGTAGTAAGTACAGGACGGTGCCGATTAAGGCTTTTGTTTGCATGCTGTTTCAGAGGGAAAAGCCGAAATCGATCATATTGTGTAGACGATTAATAGCCGAATACTAATACAAAATAACATTCTGGAATTTTTTTATTGCACATTTTATTAAAACCAATTTAGAAAAATTCATGCGGTGTATGAAGCAAACCTGAAATATGGCAGGATCATAAAAAATACAGTGTACTGGAAACGGTCAAATAATCTAAAATATTATATATATATTTTTTATATATTATGTATTTTTTAAGCAATGTGCTTTATTGTATTTTTGTAAACACTTGAATGTGTATTTCTGTTGTTCACTTGTGTGTCCCTGTTTGGAGAATAAATGTACTTTGCTGAATTTCTGGGTTTGTCTCGAGTCTTTTAGGCACATTTCACCAGCGCTGAAGCTGAACAGCCCTAGGCCTGAAAGGCCAAACTCCACACAGACGCTCAGCAGCACTGTACCTTCATCCTTAATGACTGCGTTTCTACTCGTGAGTCTTCACACACAGAAGCTCATAAGAATGTGACACTGTTGTTACTCGTGTCCCGCCCAAGTGTTAATTTACCAACACACTGTAACGCAACAAATTTTAAGAAAAAACAACAACAACAAAACAACAAAAAACAGGTCCAGGCAGATTTGCATGAAAGTGCTGTATTTTGCATACAGCGGAGGGGAAAGCAAGTAGTAGTGTGTGAGGAGGTTTTTGGGTTGAGCAGTGTAAAGAGGCTAATCAGCAGCGAGACTGCAGCTTTTCACAGCGCCCTGCCTTTCATCTCGCGCTGGATGGAGGCGCTCAATTAAAAGCCTATCGGTTTGGAAGTAAATCAACGCCTATCAAAGTTGTCACATCAAACAAAACGATTATTATTGCAGCCCGCCTCCGCCATTAATCTCCTTCTGCGCTAATCCGCTTGACAGGTCATCGAGGAGAGCAAGAAAACCTGGAGTGGACAGTCAGAGGGGCAAAGTGTTCAGCCAAAGTCTTTACTGTTTCAAAAAAAAAAAAAACCTTGAACAAAACCCTTTAGCGTGTGAAAGACTATGACCTCCTGTTACCAGCGCTCCTCTTTCGCCTGTAGAAATGCGTGGTGGAGCGGTGAAGGAACACGGCAATAAATATAAAATTTATCTGTACATTACCTCATTTATTACATTTAATGCCCCCCCCCCTTTGTTTGCAGCTGAACTAAACAGCTAAACAACAAATTCACTACAATTCTACTGTCACATATTTGTAAAAATCTACATAAAATTAGGACAAAATGTAAACTTTTTTTCATGAATATTTAAAATTAAACGCGTGATTTTAAAAGCTCATTAGAAAAGTTTGTGTTCACATTGTAAGGCCTTATGTGTTCACGCGTACAACTCTAATCTAACTCTACAACTAATAAAACACACACAGAGAGATTTTAGTGAATTAAAGCAGCACTGGGGACACGATCACTCATTTAGCCTTAAAAGTAAATCTAAAAACATTCACAGAGCAGCTTCCTGCGTTCACTTTACTTTTTAAAGCCAGACAAAACACTGAATATACATTTACGCACTTTTTCTTTTGTAAAGTGATTGCTGTAAACAGTTCTGTAGGTCAGAAATGAGCTCGTGTTTGCCCGGAATTAGCTGAAGCAGTAGGCGCCCAGCCTGCCCCTCTTCGATCGCGCGGTTCAAGTGGAGCCGAGCAGAAAAGCTGCAGCTCCGTATGCAAAGCGGTGTGATGGATAACGGGGTGGCTGTTTTGTGCAGGGCCTGTCACTGCGTGACACACTGCGTGAGTTATTAGGGCACAGAAGGGCAACCATAAATTTCCAGCGTCAGGCCAAAACTCTCTTTATTGTCTGCGTGACGAATGGGCTTCTGGAGCAGACACCAAATACTCGGTATTACCCTTAAATGGGAGCACATTTTTCAAGGCCATAATTCACGATATTTAAATAGAAAGTTTTACATGGTTCCGCATATTTCATATCAATGACATGTTTATGAATCACTCCCTCCATCTAAACAGAATTATTTGCAGCGCTGAAACTCCCCACACATGGACTTCGGTGCACGAGAAATAAAACACAGGCTCATTTTTCACTTGCGCCTGTTTCTCAGCGCGAGCCGAGGAATTAAAGCTGCCCACAGATTTAATGCAGCCGCACGTTACGCGCTCCTGTGCTATTAATATTCATATATTAATGATAAAGAGCAAAGATCTGCTTTAAAAAAAACACGAAAACTACAACTTTGTGTACTTTAATCTAGTTTTCGAGGGTAGTTTAAAAATTAATCCGCACAAACAAGAGCTATAACACTTTAACCCAACTTAAAGGAAGCAAGTCTCTCAAAGGCAGTCGGGTCATTCTCTAAACCGAATTCAGCCGCTCGTGGTGGTTCGGTGGTTCTCTTTCTCCTCCTAAAGATGGAGAAAAAAATCGCTAAATAATCTTAAGCCTTCGTTCATTTAGCCGGTCTAACATGCACCGCGAAAAAAAGCGCACGAGCAGCGTCTCTCGTCATTAAATCCAGGCGAAAGAAAGGGCGGCGAACCGCTTTACCTGCCACTACAGGTTAAGCGCTTCCGGTAGGACACGGAGAAAATAAACAGAAGCTTTTTTTAATCATCGTCCTTTCGTTTTGCCGCAGTACTACTTTTAGATATTGAGAAAACTGCCGACCACCGTCCTGCGCCTTTACCAGTAACCAGCATGAGCGCGGAGCATGTGTATTCACTGCGCTCGCCTCTCTTGCCTGCCTCCCCAACTTCCGCTTATGGGCGGGTCCACGTGACGCAGCGCGTGACGCCTCGCCTGTTGTGGCGCACACAATAACAAACTGTTTAAACTGCCCAAACAGAGACTTTCTACAGTTCATCCATCCATATTTCACTGCAAAGTTTTCGTTTTGTTTTAATGATGTTTCATTTGGCGCAATTGATTTTAAGGTGGAAAAGGAATGTACATATTTTATAATAATTGTTTTTTTTCTTGCTAAATAACACATTCACATATAAAAATTCAGTTCTTTCCTGTTTTTTTTATTTTTTATAAAAGAATACACTCAGTGAATGTGTGGATACCTTAAAACACTCAAATAACTCTAAAACATAGGGCTGTGCTGTTAAATGCTAACTTAGGGACCTCTTAGGCCTGGCATTAGTGCACTGTGTTGTTTTCTCTGGGCCTTGTGTTGTTGGTGTTGTACTGTGTTCAGATTTGTTGCGTCTTCAGAATCAGAATCAGCATCATTTTTATTGGCCAAGTGTGTGAGCGAACACATACTAGAATTTGTTTCCGGCCGATGGTGTCTCTCAAGTACATTGTAAACAGTAGTAAAGAACACAATACAACAATTGTAAATAACACAATGAATAATATATCAACAATACAATATAATAAACAATCAAAGATTTATTTGCAGAAAAAAACATACATATATTTGCTATTATCCCTCATAAAGTGTTCATAAAAACAAAACAGTATAATCTGTTCCACTTCAAATGAACTACTTAAATGCTCAAAAATCACAAAACACAGTTCTTTTGGCAAATATAAAACTTTCAAATCTATTGGCTGGCCAAGTGCATGCCTTAGACAAAGGTGTGAGCTAAGATCAAGCTGTGGTTGTTATTAGGGCAGATTAAGTCTTGTGTGACTTGTGTGAGGAAAGTATAAGCATTAGCAATTTTTCATAACCTTAAGTTATTAAAGTTGTAAATAATCTATTATTGTAGCCAACATCATTAAGTGTCAACAGGAGATCCTGTCAGGACTTCTTACACATGCGGGAAAAGCTAACCAGGCGAACACCAGCAGCTATAAACTACAGCACCTGACCCAAACTCAGGCCAAACATTTCATTTAGAATGAGAATTAACAAAAGGGACACCATCAGCATAAAGCACAATTAACTGCCACCAGTATATTCTCATCTACGTGAATGAGAAGACTTCAAGATGAAGTTTCACACAAACCTAAGCTGTTATCAACGTGTATGTTAAATGTCAACGTGTAAAAAGTAAAAATAATAAATCAAGGCTTGTGTGAAAAAATGAAAACAGCACAGTTGTTAATTTCTGTCAGGCTGAAATCCACGGTGATTTCCATAACACTGTCAGGAAACACTCAGTGGCACCACAAACATTAAAATACAAGGTAAAGTTTTTCTCCCCCCAGTTTTAGCAAAGCTAACCAGATCCAGCAGCTCACTAAACCTTCATCTGGATTACTCACTGCACACACTATGTTGAGCAGCACTGAATAGCAATGTTCCCGACTCTGTGTAATATTGGGAGGATGTTAATCTAAGCACATTTACGTTTATAAATTCATTTCTTGCAGTGTTTTGTGGACAGTAGAGCCTCAACAGCCACGGCTCTTGTGTAAGAGCTCGAGGAAAAGCGTGGTGTCCCACTCATGCACGCGCGCTTCCTTCTCTGATCAGCTGACTCGAGCATGCGGAAGAAGACTATTAGAAACGTTAGTTGTTGAGAAAAGCGAGGTAAAAAAAAGTTAGACACAGTGCGTCTAAAGAAGAGTTTCTGGCACTGGGAAGAGGAAAAGTTAGGTGCTGCAGTCCGTCCGCTTCTGATAGGCTGTCGTTCGGTCTCTGACCTGTCAGCGGTGTGGAATGGCAAACAGCGAGTCTCTGGCTGTAGTGAATGGAACTCAGGTAAGTGGCTAAAATGTTCAGTGCACTGGCATCGCCGACCCTGTCTTTCATACTGATGTATTCAACGCACACATCGCACAGCATGGTAGCACGTTTTAAATGTTGGGGTTTTACCGTAGTTTGCACTTTTCGGTGGTACAATGTAGGTTAATAACTGTGTCATGTGACCAGGGGGCGAGTTTCGAGCGCACTTGGCGGTCTCCCATAGGAAAAGTTCCAAGAAAGTTACTAACGTATGCAACTTATAAAATAAAAGTTTAGGGAAAAGTTTCAGTAGTTGTGGAACTTTTACCTTATACCAGACCTAGTCTTGACAACGTCGCACATTTTTGTTTTTTTCTTGTTCTACACACCTGACTCAGCCCACATAAAGCTAGTTAATGAGCTGAGTCAGGTGTACTAGAGGGGACAAAGCACAAAACATGTATATGGAGTCCCCAGAAGTGGAACTGGGACCCCCCTGCATTATGTGGAGACTTGAAACTTATACATCTGTAATGCACCATTCATGGATCCAACAGTAGTACTTCTTTGGATCTCTGTAAATAAACTTTTTTAAAATAAAATTTTTAGGTTAAATTTAAACAGTCTAATATTGTTTCATTAAATTAAATACCTTAAAACATACTTACATTACATTTACATATATCTGCATATTCAGGCTATAGCACTTTAAACCTGCCCATTCTGAAGTTAAAGGGAGTTTACAAGGCAGCAAATCTGAACAGAGGCCATTTTAATATGTCAGTTATAAAGGGCACAGTCACAAATGCAGTATATATATAACAAAATGCTGAAAGAGAAGTCGAAAGTGGTTATGTTAAAATGAATTAATTCGTTTTGGTGCTTAAAACCATACAAATGTTGTAAACTAACCTGAGAAAATAAACAGCAAAAAATGCCAACTTGCCATAGACAGAGGTGTCTGATACAGCTTTACATGCAGGCAGGTGAGTTGTTGTACATAACATGTGTTGTGTGTTTAGGGTATTATCTATAAACTGACATTAAACTGTCACTAATGATGTTAAAATGTCAGGCACAGGCAATACATGAAAAAAATCTCTCTCTCTCTCAATTTGAATTTAAGGTGTCCTATATCGGACATGACTGTGAGGTCATTCCAGCTTTTCTTGCAGCTAAATATGGAAATGTTGCAAAGCGACTAGATCTCAGCTTCAACCAACTAAGGTAAGATGTCAATAAAAAATTGAAAACCCAGTGATGAATATGTTGCTGCTGTAGCCTTGTAACTCTGTTTTTTTGGAATACAATTAGTTTATATTAAGTTTGAAAATTAAGTAAGTTTTTTACTTTTCATGTGAAGTTTTTTTCTTCAAATACTAAGTTATATTTCAACAGCAATGATATGCATTAAAGAAGGCTTAGGCTGGAGAATGAAAGGGTTCTGCACAGCAGTCGTCTGAGATGATTTACATTGGTATTACAAGGTCAGAAGTTGAAGAGAAAAGAGTTTTGTCATGACAAGTAACATCGCTTGATGTTAGGATGTGGAGCTGGTTGTACTGCACTCTGTAGGCATGTTTGCGTGTTTCTATGAACACACATTGGGCCCTTGACATTGATCTTTGTTCGGCACATGTGGTTTCAAAGTTCTCTATAATATATCCCTTTCAGCACCTCTGTTTTGTTATTGCTCTACTATTACACCATCCTGTGGTAAGCTCTTTGCAAGTGCACTTTTGCTGCATTAATGTCTTTTGAAATTCTTGTCACAACAAATTCATGTCTATGTAATCTCTCAAAATTCCGATGGATTATAGCTGTGACATCCTCTTTGTTTGTTTAGTTTACCTGAATTCACTCTTTCACTAAGAACATCTTGTAAAAAATCTGCTAAGAAACTTGTGGATCAATGTTCCAGACTGAACATACGTCAGTGGTTTAAAATGGTCCTGTGTGAAGGCTCTTACTATCTAAGTTCACATTTAAGAATATTTACCTACATGACAGCAGTGCCACATGATATGAAACATTTGACTCAATGTGCCCGCTGTGCTAGGAGACACATTTTTGCATTAAGTGCAATTTAATATCCGCATTATGTGCATTATGCGGTTTGGAATGTCATCAAGACATCAAAGGGCCCGGGCCATGAAGAGGCATGCTGTGGCTGTATGAAAGGTCTGATCAATAAATGTGACATGTTAATGCCGAGCAAATAGAATAAAAGATTCCTTTGACAGGACATGAAGAAGCACCTTGTGGCAGCTGGGGAGGGGGGTGCCATTTCACCAGCAGGACTAGCAAAGTTGATCTGACAACTAAAAGAGAAGAGATGATGGTTATAAGGTGCTTTTGTTTCAGACTTCTTTTCTTGACCTGTCAGGCCTTGAAGGACTCTGAATGGGCCTCTCTTTGTCATGTGAAAATTGTCGTCTTGAGGCAGTTATCTGTGCTGAAAATGTGGATTCTTTCGTTTAATTGATTCGCCTTGCGCTCAAGACTGTCAGATTAATAATTGCTAAAACCTGTGCTGCTTCAGTGTGTCGTGCAAAAATGTGTGCTTATCAGTGCATTAATATTCCTAATGAGCCTGTGTGAGTGGCTTACCAGCAATGGGTGTTAAAAACTGAGTTTACTTTTTCATTTGCTGAGGATACTAGAGCCATGCATTTTTAGGCATAAAACAGCATTAGGCATAAAAAAGCATTGTGTTTACTGTGTATCAGGCACAGTATGTGCTCACAGTAGTCCTCTTCATTAGCTAGATAAATAGCCAGTGATGATATTATGCTGATTTATACAAGATGTGGAAGGAGCCAAGACAAAAAAATATGGGTTTGTAAGAAAATGTGTTTTCTTACATTTTCTTAAGTTGAATTTGTTTGGAACCTGATGTCTCAATTTAATGTAATTACCACCTTTTAATTATTATATCTCACTAGTTCAAAACATTGTGCGTTTCTGTCCTGTGGAACAGATGAAGAATGTACAAATGATGTTGTGGTTAATTCTCTCATATTGATCAGCACATGTCTTGTCTGATGAAGTCTGCAATGCTAAGCACTGCATTTTTCCATGTCATAATGGACACATCTGATGCTGCACGCAAGGTTAAAAAGAGGGTTTTTTTTATGCTGCCGAAACACAATTTCTTCTCTAAAGAACACATTTTTGTGAATGAGTTGTGTAAATGTGTAGTGTATTTTTAAGGTATAATGGTTCTTTACATAACATAAAGGTTCTTTACAAATGTATCCGTTTCCTCCAATGACCTTTATTATGTTCTTTAAACGGCTTCACACTCTCACATCTCATTTAAAAAATGGGTCTTTAAAAACTCTTCCATGGCATCATGCAAAGATCCCTTTCTGACATTTGCAGTCATGTGAAAAATAAATTCATTCCATAGTAATTGTTGATTTATTTTATTTTAACAATCAAACAAACCATAGACTTTAATCACAGGATTTGACCTGTATGGGAGTGCCAGGAAAAACATTTACTTTTCAAAAAGAATATTAGAGCAACACTACAGTTTGCCAAAGAACCTACTATCAAATCCTTGACTTTTGGACTAATGTTTGGCCACATTTTGTGGCCAGCTGTAAAGCATGGTGGTGGAAATATTATGTTATGGTGTGGAGCTTCTTTGCTTCCTTGGCATCTTGTAGTCATTGATTCAGCAATGAATTTTAAATAATTTCAAAGAGGGCTTGAAAGTAATGTGAAGCCATCTGTCCAGACGTTTAGCTGAATCAGAGATGGACCTTTCAACAGTATAATGATCATAGGCACACTAGGAAATCCACCAAGGAATGACTCAAGAAAGGTTTTTTTAAAATCACATTGAAATGTTGTGTGTCATCTGAATAAACTCAACTAAATTAATTTAGCATGGAGGGGAGGTCAAAATTTCAGCAACAAAATAATATGGACTGGTGGACAATTTTATGAAAAATTCCTACAAAATGTAATTCTGTTTATTTAAAAAAATCAGTTTATTGTTGTTGAATAACATGCTGAAATACACTTCAAATATGCTAAAAAAAGGTTTCCATTGGGTGTACTTATTTTTTTTCCACATGATGTATTTTCTAAGAGGATTCCTTAAGAAATGTTTTTCCTAATTCACTGGTGTAGAACCATCATGTGGAGGTTCTTTTTTACTTTACAATATTTTTCACATTAACAGTTAATTTAACCTTTTTTAGATAATCATAAGTGGTTCTTCTATAACATCAACTCTGACATCTTTATTTACCTCTATATATAAAATTAAAAGGACATGGCTTCTTTTGGGGGTTGGGGTCTAGATCTGCAAGAAAATGTGACTTGTAATACGACAAGCATGTGACTAGCATCAGGGAATGTGGCACACAGGCATGCTCAGACTGCCTCCTCCCTGAAGTGCAGACAAAAGCCTTATAGTGAAAAAGTGCATCCTGTTCTCTAGCATGAATTCACCATTATGAGGAAATACATATAAGAAATGTTTAGGTTTCTTTGTCCATGCAATGGCCAAGACATGTTACTGAGGGTTTTTTTGGAAACTTGGTCTGAGTCTGGGCTGTTCAATGTTTTTTTTTTCTTGCTCTGGTTCCAGAACAGTGTGTGAGAGAAAGTAGTCAGTTAAGTAAGGTCAAAAGGTTTTCTGTATGTGAGGACATTAAATGAGCAGAGAAAGGATGATGGGAGTGTGTTCTTCACTGCTTCTTGAGGAGAATGGTGTCAGGGAGCATGTATGTTAGCATGCATGTGGAATCACATTCAGTTTATCAGACCTTTTCACATGGTGCTGTTTATCAGGGGTTAACATTAAATCACAGTGATGGCAAAGCAGCACCTGTCCAAGGCCAGAGCACAGAGAGGTAGCAGATGATTGGCTCCAGAGGTAATCCCAGGAAGGGTTTCAGGAGCAACCTGTCATATATGTGCAGTCTAACCATGAACTGTTGTCAGAGTGTCCCGTCTGTTTGTGGACATGTGCGACACTGGAGGTTACTGGATGCTGAAAACAAAGGAGATCTTATTGTCTTGTCTGGTCTTCACCAGATGAGCTGCAAACAGGATGCACCTCAGCCATGCTGAGGTATGAGGTAGCCATGATCTCCCTTCACTAGTGTCACTTTATGTCATAGGGGCTTGACAGCCACTCTGTCATCAGAACTGGCTTAGATTACCTGCTCAAATATGAGCCATGACCAGTGGGCAGGCTGGAGGATCATCCGCGCTTGGGAGATTCTTGCCACAGTGTTTTGTTTCTATGGTTGCCTTTGTGGTATTTGGTATCTTTTGATGAATTTTGTGTGCACACCTGAACCAATGGAGAGGTGATATGACAAAATAAAACATCATGATACTTTAAGACAGTTTTTCCATACACAATTTGCATCATCATATTTCATTTAAAACATGTCAACAGCCACAACTTTTATTAAAAGAAATTATTCTGCTGAAAAAACTATAATGAACTTTTAACATCTTGTCCTTACAGTCACAAACGATAACAACAAAATTAAAATGCTCCCACTATAATAAAAAGCCAGTCACAGAACACATTTCTATTTTTGAAACATTCCCATACACTCTTTCATCAAGAGTTTAAGACAAAATGAAACAATTTACAGGGAAATTGCTGGACTGCTGGAAGTTTAAATTCTGCTGGAAGTTTTTTGTTTGATGTGAGCTACTGATATTGCATGAAAATATGTTAGACAATGGTAAAATACAACCCTGTTTTCAAAAAAGTCAAGTCAAGTAGGCTTTATTGTCATTTCAACCATATACAGTTCACACAGTAGAGAGTAAAAGGATACAACATTCCTCCAGGACCATGGTGCTACATGAAATCATAAGACCACAAAAAATCTACATATATGACAACACGTGCAACAAATGTGCAAACACTGCAGGACAATGCAAAGACGAACAGGTACAAACGAAGACTGAAAGAACAATGTGTAAAATAAATACAGAAGAAAACGCAATGCAATAAAAAAACAGAATTAAATACTTTGCCAATCCCATCTTACAATTCATTATGTTAATTGGCAACAAGTTAGTAACATGACAAAGTAAAAAATAGAATCCCAGACAGTCAGAGTTTCTCAAAAGTAAAGATAGGGCTAGATTTTGCTGCTACAAGTGCATATTGCACATATTTATTGCTATTTATTCAAAGCATATTTGCACATCTCCTCTGCCTT
>JBBPDA010000145.1:16622476-16636233 GCA_037974385.1 Arnoldichthys spilopterus
ATATATATAAATTTATTTATTTATGTAAGGCAAGATCTAGTATAGAATATGTATAAATTGGCTTAGTGCAGACTTGACCAATGTGCAAATGGAAATGTGCAAAGAACTTAATAGTGCAGGGCAGTGGCTGGTTGCTCTTACAGGGTTGCAGTACAGTAGTGCAGTGGTGGTTATTCCAGGTAAGACCTACTGAATGTTAGGCATGTACTGCTTTAGGGGCCTTATGACCTGAGAATAAAAACTCTTCAGTCTCTCTGTTCTGGTCATAAGGCTGCAGAAACATTTGCCTGAAATCAGCCTGCAGAACAGACAGTTACCAGGGTGAAAAGAGTCCTTAGTGATTTTGATAGCTCTGTTCCAGCAGTCCCTGGTGTTAATGTCTTGCAATGATGGCAGGTCAGAGTTCTGCAGCTTTGATCACTCTCTGCAGGGCTTTACAGTGCTGAGCAGTTACCAAACCATGTTGTGATGCTCAAGGTTAGTATGCTTTCAACAGCAAAGATTTTTGGGAAACACCATAAATTTCCTTAGCTGCTTCAGGTGATGAAGCTTGTGCCTCACCTAAGGTAAGGTCCTCAGAGAGCTGAACACCCAGGTACTTATAGTGGCTCACCCTCTCAACTGGAGCACTGTTGATGAAGAGGCATGTGTGCTGTGTGAGGCCGGTCTCAAGACCATTTTTTTGTGGTCTCAGTCTTGTCTTGGTCTCGACTCTATTTGGTCTCGGCAAAGAAATGTCTGAAAATGTCTGCGAAGTCGGCAGTAATTACTTTTGGCTTTACAAAGCACAACGAGTATATTTGCAAAACCTCCCACAAAAAGAAACATTCTGCTGTATGCCGATTTTGTCGAACCACCTTGACGGAGACTGCTGGGACAACGTCTACATTCTCCAGGCATCTGGAGAGAAAGCACCATGAAAGCTAAGATGACTAACTACAAGATCGTTGACTAGCTCTGCATTTCTTGTCGTCAAACTATGAGGAAAAACTCCTAAATCTGAAAGATTATCGTGTATGCACGCACAGTTCAGTCATTTGTTCAGGAGGAGATATTTTGTTTATTGCAAGCAACTAGCTCACTACCCTTTGTTAAGTCAGTAACTGTAGATCAGTGAACCAGCAGTGTCTTACTAATGTTCATTTGACAAATTCGCTAGAAGAAAATGTATTTAAAAGTGTCAGTGAACATTTGAGAGCCGTTGCTATGTGGTTAGAACTAGTGCTGTAATTCTCAAGAATATTTTTGTGGTCAGTCTGGGTGCTAAACTGACCAGCCTGCAGTCTAGATCTGTCACCAACTATAAACATCATGAAATGAAAAATGATGAAGACCAAACTTTGAGTTGCTGAAACCTATTATCAGACAACAATCAGACTTTTTATTTGTAGAACTTCAGCAAATGGTCTTTTCAGTTCCAAATGTTTACAGAGTGTTGTTAAAAGAAGAGGTGGTAACACAGTGGTAAACATGTCCCTGTCCCAACTTTTTTGAAAGGTGTTACTGGAATCAAATTTAAAATGAGCATATATTTTCCAAACAACAGTAAAATTTCTTTGTTTCAATGTGTGAAATTATGTTCTAGTATTATTAATTAGATATGAGTTTGCATGAGTGGCAAAACATTGCCTTCTGTTTTTATTTAGTTTAGTTTATTTTTTAGTTTGTATGTTATCATTGTCTAATTGATTACATACAGAACTTGGAAACCGTAGCACATCAGTGCCAATATCTAACTGTATACCATTTGCTCTTATGTGCTATTGTACAATTTAGTGCAATTATATTGTTAAACTTTTCACATACTGCACAGCACTAGATCCAATTAAACTGGCCAATCTATGCTCTTTTTGTAATGAAACATGTAGTTAGCCTGTATTATTTGTATCTTTAAGTACTGAAGATATCCACAATACACTAAGAAAATTATGAATTATTGTGAAGCAATGTGATGTCATTTTATCACAATATTATCACATTACCAACCTCTGTGTGAAAACATGAAATGACTGCACCTTTGGTATAGAGTTAATATGAAATTCTAGGCTGCTTTACTTAACCTCCCGTGATGTAAGATATTTCACATTAAGCTTTAAGATGGTATATTCATCTGTTTATACTTGTACAGTGACAAGCTTTTTGCATTTTAATGGCTAATCAAGTATGCTAACTTGCATTTTTTAAGTCGAAGTGCTTTAAATGTTGGTGGCCTGTCACAATGAGATGTAAGCGGTGTGATGAAAAGAGGACAAGGAGACAGTGTGTGGTGCCTGGATACAGTGAGAAATGAAATAAAACTGTGTATGGACTGTCAGCAGTGTCGTTTTATATTCATATCTAAAGCATATTATAGTATTACTCTGCAGCTCATGCCTCACTCAACTGTCTTCCTTCATTCGTCATGGGTAAGACTGTATCTTTCAAGCCCCCGCATGTCATCACCAGAAGGCTCCTGTTAATTGACAAATGAGAGTCACTGACATGAAGTGCTCCCTCTACATCAGAGCTAGGTGGAGTCTCCTATTTGATGGGGCTATTATTGGCATGAGCCAGTAAGAGGCATCACTCTGTGCCGAAATGAGAAGTGACAATGGAAGAAGGGGCTGTCATTGTCTTGCGGGTGTGTTCAATCTGCGACAATGCCAGTATGCAGATAAAACGTCAGTTAAAAGAGTATGAGGGGGGAAAACTGTCGGAATGAAGTCTTCAAATCACTTAGCTCAGAGAGGGAGTGGAAATTGATGCTCGTGCAGAAATGAGAATTTTCCATATCTGATCTATCAAGCTTATTTAGGGCTAATATTTGGGAGCAGCCTTGACTGTCTGCCTTGTATTAGAAAATATGCAATGTTCTTTAAGCCTAACTGGCTTATAAGACAGCATCTATTGATGCGAATGAAATATATGCATTTTCATTTGGAACACTGTTCTTATAAATCAACTATGCAATGATAAAACCCTGTTTAATTTCTCTGAATAAATTTGTACCACAGTAATTTCTTCAAGGAGTGATAGGGTGATGGGAAAGTAATAATAATACAGAGAAACGCTTTTAGATGTATTGCACTTGACAAGTTGGTTGCTTGTTGTTTTGCTAATGTAAAATTTAAATGTGTTTTGTTACTGTTTGTAGTGCTTAGTTTTGTGACACCATTTTAGACATGACCCAGTTATGTTAAAAGAAATTAAATGAAAATCAAAATAATAAGAAAAAGAGTTTACCTAGAGGACACAGGATGACAGAATTTGCGAAAGGTTACTGACAATAGACAATGACATTTTCATATTTTTACTGAAGAGATCACTTCCATTTTACTTTAATTATTACATAATATGAAAATTGCAGTGAGTTTGTTTACAGTCCCATGTATACCTCCTTTTTTAGCCTATGTACATTTTACTACCAACCAGATGTCCTGTCCTCACTTTTGTTCTTTTTATATATCTGTGTCACATTCCTTATCTTTAGAATGCTGTTGATGTTTGCAGTGTCTGCGGTTTATATGCCAAAACTGACTGCCCAGTTAAGAATAAGGTCCCAATAAATTAATTCTGAAAACTTCTTGCAGGCAAGTCATGCACTCTCTGTTTTGGTAAGATGGCAGTCTTGTATCTAATGATATTGTTGCCAAACCACAGCAATGTGGTCTTCCTTTGGAGCTGACACCTTCTGGACTGGTCTTGCTGACAGGAGTGAAAGCACAGGTATAGATGCACTAACGTATTGTAGTGTAATGTGACTTTAACTAGACACTTATGAATCCAGTATGTATTTGTGAGTTCTAGTGTATCCTATCTGAAAGCTGGAATGATTTAGAGCTTGTTTTATAATAAGTCCATTTTTATTTTGTCAGAATTGTTTGAAAAGGATCTTTCCAAAATTTGTACTATGTAATGGTTATCTTAGCCTTAAAAGACCATAAAGGTATACTGAATAACAGGATAGGGCTAAAGGGGACATTCTGGCCAAAAACCTGCATTTTCAATGTTAGAAAATTTTGTTATAATCTGCCTCATCTTTTTGACGTTTCCCAATTTAAAGGGAAAGTTACTATTTGTCATTGTAAAAACACTTAAGCTCCACAACGAAATGTGACCTTTGCATTTTAACCCATCATGTGCACACGTGGAGCAGCGGGCAGCTATTAACAGCACCCGGGGAGCAGTGTAGTGGGACGGTACCTTGCTCAAGGGTACCTTAGTAGTGCCCAGGCCGGGATTCGAACCTACGACCTTCAGGTTCCAAAGACAGTGTCCTAACCACTAGGCACTACTGCCCAATTTCATATCCTATTTGTGATTTTGCCCTTATTCTCTCACTACAATGCCCAGCATGTGTTATGCAAATATCATACAACAACTGGGAATCCCTATTAGACAATACAATTCACTGATGCCCACTTATGTGCAGGTTAATAAATACAGATCTTTGTTTTCTGTTTTCATTTTGCTTTAGCAGCTAGGAGGAGAAAAAAAATTCATTCTGCTCCCAAAAATCCAATCCAAACTGGCTGTAGTTTCTCAAAAGTTCATAAAATCCTCAAGAAACACCATCAGAAGGAGAGTTACCTTTAAACTGGATAATCTTATTCTCAGGAGTAATATGGCATCACTGCAGGAAACAAGTAAGTGTAGTGGTGGCTAAATATTTCACTTTGTCCAGGGTGCCCCTTTAAGTAATGGTTCAAGTTAGGACAACTTGGGTAATTTGGCTAATGGTTCAAAGTCTGTGAATGACTATTATTCCTAATGGTCTGTAACTCACAAATAACTCCTGACTATCCTTTTGAAGCATAGCATAAAACACTGAGTAGTCAGATACAAAAGTGTCCTCAGTATACGTATGCTTTTATTTTTATATGGAGCTCTAGAGAGGTAGGTCTTATCCTGCCAGCTCCATCTCAGTGGTATAGTTCCTTCCAACAATATGGCATAAATCAGGGTTTTATTGTTAAAATGCAACAAAAGGCCCCCGATGGCAAAAGAATTATCTTTCAATCACTGTCAGCTTTCCATCAGCAAGATATCCTTCCAAAGCTACTGTACTCTGCTCCCAGCACTTCTTACACTGTCGGTGTCGAATGGAACCAAACATCTTTATGTTCTCTTTTTGTTCAAATTAAATATATATCGGGAATGGATGCCATTCCCTTTATAACTGCATCCCATTTTTATTGTATATCCCAAGACTGATGGTGCGCCTGTGACACAGTGATTTACAGGCCTTCAGTTTTCTGTGGCAGGGCTTTAGAGGGGAGAGCTGACATGCAGCCAACACTTTGGAGGGGTAGAATAAAAGCTGACGTTTTATTGGCTTTAAGGAAGAAAGAATAGGAAGGCCAGTCACACACGGGAGAGAGTAATAGTTTCTGTGCTTTATGCTTCTCAGCCCTGCCAGCTGTCAGAGAGCCCCTCGAAATGGGAGAGAAATTTATTGGGTATTATTTAGAAACATGTCAGTGGTAATGACTACAGCTATGATTTCAATTATCACCCACTAAATATAGCTTAATTCACTCCATCAGTGGACCTAATGAGTGAGTCTGACATCATTTTTCAAAAATTCAATACCATGCCATTTTAATATTTTATGTTGACCACTGGTTTAATTCCCCCCCCTTGCATTTGGCATTGCGGAAAGGGCCTGGTCCCTCATGGGTTGTTGTACCGTCAGCATTATGTAGTTCAAAGTCTTCCCAGGGATATATTTTTTCCATTGACAGAAATCCAATTAGTTTTAGTACACAGTCTGGCTGAATAAAATGGCTCTTAAAATCTACAATATGTTTCCTTAGCGCTTTAGCA
The DNA here is from genome assembly GCA_037974385.1 of Arnoldichthys spilopterus. Lineage (NCBI taxonomy): Eukaryota > Metazoa > Chordata > Actinopteri > Characiformes > Lepidarchidae > Arnoldichthys > Arnoldichthys spilopterus. The sequence continues at coordinate 16,628,282 of JBBPDA010000145.1, forward strand.
GAGCACAAAGCCTGTGATGGATTTTTACAGCCTGACCTGATCAGCCCTGGCATGGCAGACACGCATTCTGCTCTCCTCTGTTTGTTTGACATGTTTAGAAACAAACTATTTAGACATCCGTCTTCTGATTGCAAAAGCAGCCACATGACTTTTTTGCACTTAGCGCTTAGCTTCATTTTTAAACATCTCTTAAATACTAAGCGCTTAATCCGTAAATGTTGACATAACAGCATGTAAATGAATGAAAACAGATGAGATGTTTAATTTATAGGTGACACGTTCAGTGAAGTGTATTTGACAGTGTACTGATGCATGGCTAAATTGTGCCACGGCAGTTCATTTCTGAATGAGTGCAAAAATAAAAGCTATGACTTGCACTTGGTTTGCTGGTATCGCCGAGGAATAGAGTTAGAAATGTGCAGCTAAATGTGTGTTAGTCTGGGGATCGCTTCCAGCTTACGTCCTCTATCATGCAAAGTCATCATGCTGATTAATGATGTAAGCAACTGGGAGGTATGGAACTTATTAGTACTTTTGAAGCAAAGAGGGTCTGCCATTCTTTAACTTCCCCTGGACAGTTCCCAAAGGGAGGGGAAAAAAAAGGTTAGCAGTTTGGAAATGGAACAAAGGAGTTTCCCCTTTAGTATTGCCCTCCGTATGTGCTTGCTTCATGACACTTTGTCTCCCACAGCCTCTCCTGGAGAGATGGCTGTGAAAAGTGAAGACAGATACACGGGCTTTATCGTGCCAAGACTTGAGAGGATGATTGTAGCTCCTTCCCCATGTTTTGAAATTTGGGGCGCATTTTCTCGAGCAGGCAATATGATAAATGTTGACGCTGTGTGAATTTATTCCACCACCATAAAACACGTTATGAACCCTGTCATTAGGAATTTACTCCTCCAAACACTCATCATTATTAGAAAATATTTGCTATAACATTTGGAGTATAGATGGTGCCTAGAAAAATAAGTCAGGCCTCAGTGTTTTGACTGCTGTTAAGCAGTGGTGTGCCACCTGGAGAGTGATGAACTGGACGGTACTGTCCAAACTGCTTGCTTTGCAAACGTGCACCGGCCCAGAGAGGAGTGCATTTTTTCCCCCCCTGTGCACAAGACCATAGAGGGTTTAAACAGCTGCGGCAGATTTTGAACACAGCTGCAACACATTTCCCCTGCACATTTCAGTGTCACTCACTGCCTTTTCACAGCCGCAGCACACAACTGCTATTAGTGTCCTTAAAAACACTGTCTCATATACTGTACTTTTACCCAAATATAGTATTTACACATAAACTCTGTGAGGAATAATTCACTCGTTAACTCACTCACTGTTCCTGGATTGTATGTGCTCTACTTTCCTAAAAATAATGGTGTCAAAAAAGGGTCTTTGCATGACGCCATAGAACCATTTTTAGTCCTCTTAAGACCCTTTCAGTGGAGGGTTCTTAAATGTTAAGCATAGTGTGAAGATCCTCCTTAAAGTTTAATAAACTTACTCATGATGTAAAAGTTTCTGGAAGAACCCTTAAATAGGTTAAGAACCCTGACATTATGTGAAGGTTCTTAATACCTTTAAAAGCTTTGTCTCACTCATTCTTTATCCAAACCGCTTATTCATTTTGGGTCATGGGGAAGCTGGAACCCATCCAAGCTGCCTGTAGGCACAAGGGCATACCCATGAAAGCAGTCCAACCCATTGCAGGGCAACAGACAACCACTCACACACATACACACTCACACCTATGGGCAATTTAGAGTATCAACCTAAACCACAAGCCTTTGGGACAGTGGGAGGAATCTGGAGCACCTGGAGAAAACCTGAGAGCATAGGGAGAACTTGGAAACTTTGCACAGAAAGACACTGAGGTCAGTTGAACCCAGGACCTTTCTGCAGCTACGCAACAGCGCTAACCACTGCACCACCGTCCTGACCACTCATATTATATTTACAAAAATGGTTCTTTATGGAACTAAAATTGTTCTCAAATAATCCTTGTGATTGCTTTCTTTTAAGAGTTTATAGTGAACTGACTGGAAAATCCATAGAGTGAGTGAAAGCTTTATCGCACAGTGTCACAACATAGCTGACACACTTTGCAGTGCACTATACAGTTTCTTTAATAGGAAGTGACTCCAAATGCACCAGTATCATGGTTCTGGAAGTGTTTTCAATAAAGAAACTTCCCACTCTTCTATCAGCGTTTTATATGTGGCAAGCTTTCAGGTCCCCTAAGCTTTATGTTTTTTTTTTTCTTCAGTAAAATTTCTTATTTCTCCTTAATCTGTCAACAAGAAGTGGTCTTGTAACTAGATGACTTGTTTTTGTTGTGTCTTCTGCATGTATTGTGTGTATTCAGTAAGTGGGCCTTATTTACCTCTCTGCTCCATGTCTTATTGTCCAGACATTTGGTGATGTTTAAGGGCTTTCCCCCCCCTTGGCACTAACACTGCTTTTTGTGTTTGAGAGAGCAGTCGTTTTTTCATGTTTGGGCCAGAGGGGTGTTCAGAGCTCATCTCATAACGGAGGGAGAGTGGAAGGCTTCAAAACGCCTGGCACTAGAGGAGGAGCAAGAGGAGGAGGATGAAGAGGCACTGGGATATCCTCATGAGCATGCTCTTCACAGACAGACAGCCTGGGCTGCATTCGTCTGATCTGAGGAGCGTTTGTGTGTCAATAAGATGAAAGGCTTTCAGGTGAAATCCCTTTACTGGCCCCTGCTGTAGGAGGCCTCATTGGCACTAAAGTAAAGGAGGAAATTTCACAGACTAGCTACATGGTGTGTCTGTTCCTGTTTGTGCTGGCTTTACAGAGAAGCGCATATTCATAGTTTGACATGTACAGTACACTCATCTGTTTAGACAGAGCTTTCCTTAACCCTGTCCTTAAATGTTCTATCATGTTTATATTGCTGCTTGCTGAGAAGACTAGAAGATGCAAAAACCGTTTTGAATTTTTATTTCTGGTGAAATTTGTAGTGTGACATGGGATGTTAAATCATGAGGGCATCTGAAGGCCAGCTATATTGATCTCTGCTTTTGTATAAAGCCCAAGCACTTATTTTAGATGAGTTTAAGTATTTTACAAAGACGTCTTGTGATGGTTGACTTAATGTCATTAAAATGTTCCTTTAAAATGTTAGGCTTTCACAGGGGCCGAGCTAGTCTGACGGAGCCACACATCTGCCTCTTGTCCATGGAATATAACTCTCTCTAGCTGTCCTCTCCAGTTATAGACTGATGAGTTCTTACAGTTCAGCAAATCTGAGCTTTAAATCTGTATGTTAAAACACAGCCTCTGGTAATAGATTTTATTCTGAATGGCTAATTAGCTTGTCACTAATTCAGGATTCCTTCTCAGAGTAACACTTCCCAGAAGTCTGCTTATGAGAATGTGCGTGTCCTACTGGCTGTGGTCTGAGTCCTTGAAAAGTGTGTCTACTTCTTTGAATAGAGTTACTGTGCTCTGCCCCTGATAAGAGCATGCCGAGAACATTATGAGCTAAAAGCCTGTTACCCACTCAGGGCGAGGGAATTAGGTGTTTTGACCCTATGTTTAGGTTCAAGCGCAGTGGCAGTCTTCAGAAGGAGCAGAGCTGGCTGCTTAGTGGGCTTGTGTTCTGCACTCTCTCCTCACCCTTAATTTGCTTTTAGCATGCCTGTCAATCAGAGAGAGCGGTACATGTGGTCTTTATTGGCCGGCGTTTTGTGGATCCTACGGGGAGCTTTATTTAGTATGCAAGAAGAAAAGAGCATCACTTCAGGATTTATCGCAAACGTTTCCCCCGAAAATAATTCCGTTATGCGTTCCAAGTCAAAGTCAGCCATCTTTGCACAAGACTTCATACCGTAGCCACACATGTACTGTCTCTGTCCAACGTGCCAGAGATATAAATAACACACTGCTCCTCTGTGGAGAGACAGTCACAACCAGTTGGCTGTGTGTTGTGAGCGTGGATCCTTCCATAGCCTGGGCAGGCAGTTTAAATTAATTATTAGTTTTATAGCAGCCCCTCAGGCCGTGCTGAGGCAGCTGAGCCCTAAAGGGGGCTAATCCGACCCTCCTTTACAGAAAATCAATGCTGGCCTTTGGTGTTGGCATGCCATCCGGGTAGGGGGACACATGTCAGATAACTCCTGATTTTTTCATGAGGTGTGTTTTGAAGTTGTAAAACCAATGGGAGGTAGCTGGAGGTGCTGAAAATGAAAGGAACATCCAGAAGCTATGAAAGGGCGGCCGGGTTTCTCGTGAGGGGCCAGACAAGTGCTTGCAAAATATGAGTTGAACAGAGAAAATAATGCAGAATGTTGCTTAAATAGATTTTTAATTAGCATTAATAAACATACCACTTTTTATTGGGCATAAGCTGATCCAGGGTGATATGCTAACATAAACCACAAAAGCAAAAGTATGAGGGAAGAATGTTTCTTTTTCCTGTAAATTCATTTTTTGTTTGGTTCCGATGGCAAAAATATGCAAAGCCTTATCATTTAACCCTTATTTGTTTTTAGTAGTGGTCATTTAATAATTTGTACACACTTTGTAAACTATGCTGTGTGTGTGTGTGTGTGTGTGTGTGTGTGTGTGTGTGTGTGTGTGTGTGTGTGTGTGTGTGTGTGTGTGTGTGTTTGGCGGGGGGGTATTATGTCTGAATTGTATGGATTGTTGTTGAATCTGCAATACTTCAAAACCTCAATTCCTGTGTATGGAGAATGCAGTTGCCCCCTTTTAAAACAATAACAATAATATATATATATTTTTTTTTAAATTGAAGGCATTCCATTCCCAGTTGTTCATAAAAATGCCAAGTGATAGCAATGAATATTCCAAACGTGCTAAATCACAAAGCAGCTTTCTCTGACTCTCCTTTATGAACAGGCTGAGGGGTTAAGATCAAAAAGTGCAGAGGACTAGAGGGCTCAAAGGTTTCCTTAAGCCTGTCACTCAAAAAAGCTTTGGAGCAGACCTTTAGTATGCCGTCCATGATGGAACCCCCTTGTCACAATGATTTCGTACATGGCTCTTAAGTCTTGCTTTTTTATATAAAGGCACTGGAGCATTTTATATGTTAGTGATCTTTGACCATACATACTGTATCCTCCAGAGAGCTTTCATTTTTGTATCACTTCCTTCACAAAGGCTGGAGTCAAAACTATCTGATTGAGGTGGACAGACCCCCACCCTGAGAATTACACGAAGCTCAGCGCCTCCCCTCTGGTCTGGACCTGGCTTGTCTTGTGTGTGCGAGGTGTTATTTTTCTTCATGCTTCTCTGTTGCCATGCTGAAAGCTTTTTGGCTGCTGCTCCTGTGGAGGTGCTGTTATCCTGTGGACGCATGCGGTGGATGTTTCTCTCAGCAGCCCAGCAAGAGGCCCCTCATTATCTCAGGGGAAGCCCTCCAGCACATCTGAGGGGGAGAATCCTCTTAAATCCCCAAAGAGGACGCACTGCACAAGCATCCCCCCCATCTCTCCCACTCATGCTCCCCACTGGCCTTCGCAATCTTGGAACACCTCCAGCATCTGTAATCTAGGACCAGCATCTTCCCAGGACATTTCTACACTTGTGTACACTGTTGCAAAGAAAGATCTAGAGGATGACTGTTGGCGAGCAGATGCTTTAGTGTCAGTTCCTTTTTCTTTTTAATTAAAAAAAAAAAGTAATTGAATAATTGAGAAACTGAACAATAGTAAATGCTGGAGGACGTTATGAAGAATTTAGCAATAGTACAGAATAGATCCTGTCTAAAAAGTGACCACATGGTTACTGTTACCCTTTTTGTTAGCTTGTATTTCTGTATGCACAAGTGAAGCCTTTCTATGGATCTAACCAACCTTTTTTTGTTTTTGGATATGAAGACAAATATCATTGCCTGCCCTTGTTCATTCACATTATTATTCGGTGCTTTCTTCATAACGGAATGCGAGAAATTGATGAATTATTTCCATCACAGTGAATCCATCTTTCAGCCAGCACAGTGAATAATAGAGTAATGTGACAAATGCCCAAAATACGAAGGGGAAAACCTCATGAATGGAATTAAGGGAGTGATGCAACCCGGCATAGCTCTGCGTTTGATTCACTGTGGCCCATAGATCATTTTATATTTAACTGAGTGTGTAGGAGATCTGGATATTAAACAGGACTTTCAGTTTGTTCAGCTGGGTCTCTGTCTCTACATTTGACTCTGGGCAGAAATGAGCTCTTTACATTGCACAGTAAAAGGCCAAAAAGAGGGATGATATCATAATTATTTTAATACGGTCTAAAGCTGTGAGGGTGAATATTTAGTGAACAGAGCCCATTGAGTGAGTGTGACGGGTGTCTCCAGGCTTCAGTCGGCGAGAAAAAAGGACAACATTGTTCAGCACAGAGGGGGATAGACAAAAATTACATTTTTCATGACTATGTCAAGGACTCTCCCACAAAAGGATATTTTAACCAGATCTCAATTAACATGAACTGGCCGTCTTTTGTTCTATGATGTAGTATTGATGAGTGGCCTGGAGCTGCTCTCTTGCAGGAGGATGGAGAGTGGTATGGGTCATGGCAGGCTGGTGGGCAAACACTTACCAGTCATTCCAGCTTTTTGGAATTTATCTTTATTTTCAAAAAGCAGATGTGAGATTTTGGCCAGATGCAGAGTATTATTTTCTGTGCATATCAAGATTTATGATGCACTATATCTGTCAATAGTCATATGATGGAAAGTTGACACGTAAGCTGATCTGACATATGAGTTATGAATCTTCCAAATAGAATATGTATGTAAATGTATTTTCCCCTTAGCTGCGGATTCCTGTGTTTGCTTAGCGTACCTCTGATTAAGGGTTGCGAGGCAGAATTATTCAGTTTTATGGTGTACTTGCCAGCTTGGCAACAGCGGTAGCATTTAAACGTCCATTTACAACCTTTTAACTGTCAGGATCTGTTGAATTATGGATATTTACTTTCCTCACAGCTCCTAGAACCACTGAAAATGACTTTAATAGCTCAACTGGTAATATTAATGTTTTCTTATGAAGAACAACGTTATTAGCATATCAGTCCAGCGCTTAAGAGTTTTGCCATTTACTTTCGACGAGCAGGATCCAATAGTTCATAATTCTCCACTTTATTTGCTGTCATTTCCTAATGCAGCAGGCGATGAATGCAGGAGAGATTTTGCATCTCACTAAATTTCGATGCTATCAGCTTGTCAGTGAAGGGTGTTGACTTTTCCGACAGTATATTTCTCTAAGTCCAAAGCAGGCCATGCTGTTGAATGCAAAGTCATTTTCAGAGGGAGAGGGAGAGTTGTTTGAGATGTGCATTTTAATCCTGACCTGTTTAATGTTTGCCCCCTGACAATCTGAGGCAGACATCATTTTAATGGCATGTACAGTGATAAAGCCAATAAAATGTCAAGATGATTGATAATATGAGCATTATGGCAATATGACTTTCCTGTCCTCCTCTCTGCTGTAGATGATGGTTTCCAAATTGAATTCTGTTTGCGATCGTGTGTGTGTGTGTGTGTGTGTGTGTGTCTCTGTGTGTGTGTGTTTGTGTGCTTTTTGGTTTGTGCATGATGATTTTTTGTGCAACTGTACTTTTCTGTTAATTTGTTGTGTATGACTGACATTTCTCCACTCTGGCTTTGCTGTTTCAAAGGAATGTTGTTATTGTGACTCAGTGAATGCTTCTTTGTAATGAAAGAGTTGAAGTTAATCATGGAAAGTATTATATATTACTGTATTAAATGAGATAGCATATGGCTCCTAAAAATGACTGCAGAGATGAATGTATCAGAGCTATTAGATAATGACTGTGTTTAATATTTGCCCAAAGTAGTTAAACTGAAACATGAGAAAAAAGAGGTGTTCATCCTAACATTCCCATTCTCTCTCTCTCTCTCTCTCTCTCTCTCTCTCTCTCTCTCTCTCTCTCTCTCTCTCTCTCTCTCTCTCTCT
>JBBPDA010000145.1:16654796-16668673 GCA_037974385.1 Arnoldichthys spilopterus
CCCTTTCTCTCTCTCCCTCTCTCTCTCTCTCTCTCTCTCTCTCTCTCTCTCCCTCCCTCTCTTCTCATCTGAATTACCTGCTGGGTCCGAGCTCTTTTATGCTGTTGTTGTGACAGGTAGATTTATAAGGCTTGAAATTTGTACAAATCAGTTGTCATTCACCGCGAGCTGTCAATGTGTCAAGCTGTCAGGCCTGCTGTGAAGGGGGGGAGGTGGGGGGAGCCTGGAGGGGGGTGGGGGAGCTGCGTGAAGAGGGCAACCACAGAGAAAAGAAAATGAGTTCAAACAGACCTGAAACGGAGCTCTATTCTTCCCTCTCCATGCCCCTGCGGAGCAGCCATTGATTTTCCTTGATGTTGAGCAACAGCGTGCCGAAAATGACATGCCTCCTCCATCAGTCTATAGCTGCTTGCTTATTGTCTTTTAAATGGCAGGAAATCATTTGGAGGAGAATACAGGGTCCTGTAGTTGTGTATTGTGTTTCTGATTGGTGGCCAGTGCATATTTCAGCTTTATGCCACCGGCATGTATGTGTGTATGTCTGTGCACGGTGGAGTCGTGCTGCTGTGCTGATGGGCATGACTGTCTCTTTGACTCTGAAGGCCCAGCATGAATCTCCTCACATAGGGCAGCTGAAACCCATGTACATGAATAGGAACCTGAAGCCTGTCTACAGATCAGTCACACTAGCCTGGCTACTGGGAGCTCAGCGTAATTATGATTAGTCTGTTATAACTCCATCAAATGTAGATACAAGGCTGGAGTCCCACCCCCCCCCACCCCCCACACACACACACATTTACTGTGAATCTTCACATTGTAAACATTTTCGCATGGCAATTGTAGGAAAAGGCTCCTGTGAGTTCACCTACACAACATTGGTGAACTGCATGCACCCAGATACGAGTGTGGCATAAACATTTGTCTCGTTGAATGTGATTTAATTGGTGGTGACACATTTTTACTGCAGATTTACAGTAAGAGTTGAAGATTGGGGTCAATGTTTTGAAAGCTTTAAATCTAACAGGAAGATGCTTGACATTGCCAAAACATATCAGTGAATATTAACGTTGTAGTAAGCAGCCAAGTTAAATCTGTGGTGTAGATGACAGATTGGCTCACCATGTTTATTTTCCCCCCATTGAGAGTACTAAATCTACAAAGGTAGTTCCTGAGCATGTTTCCAACAATAGACACCTTATATCCAACAAAACTCTTCAAAAGATCAACACTCGCTTGTTAGAGACTTCTGCAGCGTTACAAGAGAAGCTGGACATGAGTTTGAGGGGTATTAGCTGAATTTTGTTTGAGAACTGTGTAATTTGTGGGATGAGGCCTTGATTTCCTCACACATCTTTGGCACTCGCACACCTCCTTCCTGGCACATGTCCAGCCTCTCTGCCTCAAACACATCTGGCTTGTTTTCCTTTGGCTTTAATTAGCCCTATGATTTCTTTTGGAGCCAGTTTAACTGATCCATCATCTCTAGGAGCAAGAAAAAAAAAACAACAACAAGCGACGGTGTCGAGGGACAGAGCGGGAAGGTGACACTTGAGCAACAGTCGGCACCAAGAGGTAAAAAATTAATCAAAGATTTCCATATCGCTGGGAGCAGCTGGCCGGCCTGCCCCGGGTGCCTTTGAGCGGGAGGGGTCCGCTGAGAGAGGAGCATGATGCAGCCCGAGTTTGTCTTGCAAAAGTGCAGCTGTCCAAAACATGACAGCTACAGCATTAGCGAGGCCATTAAGAGGTGTAGAACATTTCCAGGGAAATGATTTGAAAAATGACAATGCAGGCTCCTGTGCAATATTAATTACAACAAGCAAGCGCCGAAAATAAGTTAAAATCTGCCTGAGCGGAACATAAGGAGATGTGTTATTTGGCCCTCTCTCTTTTCATGTGAGTCATTTGCAGGGATTTTCACACTCTTGTTAAGGCAGAGGTTTATGATTTTGTGGGGCCGCTGTGAAACAATGGCTCAGTGTTTGCATTTTCCTTGCAAACCCACTGTACTGCAGCTTTACTGTTAGAGCTACCTCGCTGACGCTGACCTGCTTGATCTCATCGGTGTAAACAGGAAAAGAGAGCCATTTTGCAGCCATTGAGCTCAGGCATTGTTCCTTGTTTAACTAGGGCCGTCTCCACTGCTGGAACGCTTTGGTTTGCAAATAGCCTCCATGTTTTGTTCAGCTTTCATTGAGTTGCAAATTGCTGTTAATTGTCAGTAACTCATTTGTGCATGTTACGCAAATAGTTTGCACCACATGGGGGTTTTAGATCTTTCACATCTCAATGCCTAGTTTGTTTATCTGACACCAATGGCTGTATTTTATTCTTTAGTCTAATTGAAGTTATGGAAAAATCTGAGTAGTTTTCGAATAATTGATTATTTAATGATTTAATTTTTGCTGCTCTGTCAGGGTCACACTGTTTTTACTGTGGGAGTAATAGCATCATTTCTTTACTTATTGGTAGATTTAAGCCTTAAACAGGCAAGTGGACGTTTCTTGCACACTTTTGATCACTGAAAAGCCTAATAAAAGGCTGAATGTCATCAGTGTGTGGCTTAGCCTCTGCCCCACACTAGTCTGAGAGAGTCCAGGCTGAAGTAGTTGGTTTTTAAGAGGGGAAAACAACCTCCCCAAAGTGAAGTGTTGGCCCATTAAAGTCAGACACCCAGTCTGTGGTAAGTCTTTTAATGGACAGAAAAACCGAGTCTGATGACAGACAAGCATTTTAATGAGGTGATACGTGAATAAATCAAAATGGCTGTAGTCGTGCACTTTATATGATTTAATTCCACAAGCCATAAAAGCTGAGGCAAAACAATGCGAAATGGTTCAGCGGCGTTGAAGCGTATTGTTTTATACCTCCATTCTTGCCGTGTGTTTTGCCTTTTTGGTAACCAGCATCTGCTGTTTGATAGGAAATTAATTTGCAGTCCCCCCTTGTAAATCAGGCATGTAAAACAAAACCTGAACACACCAACTAATTACAATCAAAGAGGCTGAGATCCATAATGGTCTGCCTTCACTCAAAATGGTTACTTTAATTGGTCGTAAATAAACTCTTGCTGTTTTTGTGTGAGTTGTAAACAGCTGAATGCTTCAATTAAGCAGAAATACAGCAGTAGTGTGTTAGGGTGCAGGAGAGGCACAGACATATGGAGATCATCTGAGCTCCCCTGTTCACGTTAAGGGGCTTTTTTTTTCTTTCACAGGGTGCGTGAGAAGGGGAGATAATTTTTTTGCCAATGTAATATTATAGTGACTCATAAATAAATGCTTGCCCCTTTCGGTACTAAAAGTTTTCATTAAAGTGGCCTGAGTTTCGTTATTGACACTGTGGGTTGCCTATGCAGGGTGGAACGAGCTGAAATTTATCAGTGTGCTTTTCTGCACCTAATAAATCATCTAAACAGGGGAGCCATATGGCAGATAAGACCTTGAGAATGGGGGCTTCAGCTGAGGAGAAGTCAAGTGGCCTGAAAATCGGAGAGTGCCATCACAGCCCTGTTTTCCTCCTGTTCTTCCTCTCTCTCTCTCTGAATATCTGCTGCTTATTTTACACGCCATTTTCTTGTTCACCTTATCACCTCTTTGTCACTTGTTTTTCTTCTTTTCAGGGAGGGGGAGAAGGAAGAGAGAGAGTGAGAGAAAGAGAGAGAGAGAGAGAAAGAGAGTGAGAGAGAGAGAGAGGCAATTGTGGTGAGCTCGGAAGTGGGCAGAGATAAGGTAGCGAGAGAGAGAGAGAGAAAGAGGGTCCAGGAGGTGCTCTGACTGATGGCGAGGGATGATGTATGTAGCGGCTGTGTCCCCGCTCTCCTCTGGCCCTTTGTCATTAATCATGGCCATTAGCTTCTCTCTCGGCTGCCTTGTCTGTGGCGGCCTATCAAAAGCCTTTCCTTTTCTCCCTCACAGCCCACACCAGGAAAGGCCTCTCGCTCCTGCCTTGCTGTCACATGTTTTCTTTTCCTCTTCTCACTGTGCCTCAGACAGGAATTCTAATTTGGAAAGTAGATATGGCCTGATAATAAACCCACGAAGCTAAAATGCACGGAGGAAGACTGACTTAAAGATGGGAATGAATAATTGATTTGGATTGTGCAATATACTCATTGGCTTGCCAGTTAAATCTCCACAGATGAGCATTATTTCATGCTGTATGTGGTTATTTTTGACTAATGAGGGGGTAAAGTGGCAGGGGGTTGGACAGTTCTCCCCTAGCAGCACACAGAGATGTTACCTCAGTCACAGTGTGGTGTTTTTTAAAAGACCGTCTTGTCTATGTGACACCCACCAACCCTCACCCAGCTAGCCATTCTAGCAGAGTATGCTAGGATATCACTAGACAGACATGTGCCCTGCTGCATGGTGCCACACTGATGTAGAAAGCTATATTTTCAGGACACAATTGGAACAATGAAAAAAGAGAAGCACTGAATGTACTTGATTCAATGTGCACATTATTTCCACATGAAAAAATGTATGTGTTTGTGTGTGTGTGTGTGTGTTGATGCAATGTATATTATTCATGATTATGTACAAGTGTTATGTTCTTTACTTTACTGAAATTAGTATGTTTAGTTATGCGCATTGGTTAAGAATGTTTTTTAAGAAAGTTTTCTTAAACTGCTTAATTAAGGTGAACACCATCACTGGTACACTTTTTGTGTGTACCAGCCCAAGGAACTCTCTCCTGAACACTGATCTCTTAGTGATATTAACTTATGCAACTGATTTCATCTTTTTTATAACCATAACCACTTTCTTTTTGTTGTTGTTGTTTTGTTTGTTGTTTTTAATTACGCACATTGTCCTGGCAGCAAATTTATCTCTATTAGATAACACAGGCAGAGAAATAACCAAAACACAGTGAGGCTTACATTATTACTGTAGATTTGCTGCAGGTTGTGGAGGAAAAAAAACAAACAAACAAAAAAAAAACAACCAAAAAAAGACGAAAGACAAATGTCTGTGCTCCTGTTTTTGGTTTATGCTAAAAAAACAAAACTTAAATTAAAAACTAACCTGGCAAAGAGATTTTTAGCATTGACAAAATTCTGCTTTATTGGTTTAAGTGAATCCACTAATAATGATCAAACTTTACCTCAAATATCTTTAAATTAGTTTATTTCTTTTGGAGCTGCATTGTAAGTTAATTTGAATGACTCTCCAATAATAAGAGCAACAACAAAAACTGTCATAATATTAATAATAATGGTCATTGAGTTTGACTCATGTGAGAAGTGTTTTTCTTCATTTATATAGTATTATGATTTCCATTGATTACACCTTAACACACACACAGACACAGACACACACGGACACACACACAGAGGGATAGATGTGTGTCCCAGATCGTTCCCATTGTCTTGGCTAATGAGAATAAACAACTGGCCAGCAGACTGACCATCAGATGTAATAGAGATATATAGCAGGCTGCTGCCTGTGTGCCTCCCTCTCTGCTTTCCAAACTGAGACTGACACATATACTAAAGCACCATCAGGCCCAGTCCCTGTGCCCCTGCACTGCCACTAACCACCCCGCATCTGCCCACTGTCCTCTCTCTCTTTTCTTAATGCATCATGCTTACTCAGTGAAAATATTACTGGCTTTAATAAACCATTATTATCAAGACATAGGGCTTATTCAAACACAAGCTGAGCTGTATTGATTTAGTGCAGGGCTGCAGAGAGAGAAGGAGAGAGAAGCCCTTTGCAGGATGCTGTTGCTGGTGGTGGGGGATATTTTATTTACCTCCCAAGCACAGTAATGAGACTGAACAAAGATGCAGGAGCAGACATTACAGTCCAGTTATTTTGCATGGCCACTTCATTATGCCTAATTGTTACAAAAGCAGGGGGGGGGAGCATGTGCTGCCACCCGTATACATTAATCTCTTGCTTTTGGTTGTATCATGAAATTTGATCAGTTCTTGTTTTTTCATTCTAAAACTACCTTTATTTGCCATATTTTCTTTAATAAATGGGTGAAGCTGGTAAATACCTTATTCAGCAGGTGTACAGGTAAAGGCTTATTTGAAGCGGTTTGTTTTATTTTATGCAGTGTAGAATCTTCATCCCAGAGGATTTATACAGGCAAGATCAGCACTTGTCTCTGCAAGCCCAAAGTGGCTCTTGTTAGGCAACCAGCGCCAAGATGACTGATTTTGACAACGCAATTTACATCTTTGTATGAAACAATCTGTGCTAGCCGTGCTGATTTAGGCTGGATTAAGCTGTTTGTCTCCGTCACCAGATAACTATTGCAATCTATCAGCGCTCCTGCTTTTCCAATAACACATCCCTCTGCCCAGCCCAGGGGACCGGGGAATTGATCTCGAATATAGAGAGCAAAATTGTTGCTGCAACTTCATAGAGGTCCACAATTACTGGATCATGTAGATGTCAGTAATTCCATAAAACTGATATGGAGGTAATGAAAACATCTGACTGCTAGATGGTGTGTGGATTTATGGCTACATTAAGAAGGAAAGAGGCTAGGATGACAGTTTTGTAGCGTTGCTCCTGTTGTTTCACACGTGTAAAGGGCCAGATCAATTAGTGTCTGTAGCCCGACACAGCGCCTCTGACAATGCTTTTATAGCAGCATGAAAAATGCATGTGTTTCAGAGGGAGATTTTGGAGCCATTAGGCGTCTACATATATGATTTCATGTGAGTGCACATTTACGATGATGTATTGCGCTAGCGTCATGTTGCTCCATATCAGCAGTAAAACATGGCCTTTCTCATGGTGCCATAATAAAACCATTCAGTCAGCCCATAATGTTTGTCCTCAACTTTGACAATTAAAATGACCAAAGATTAATTGGCTTTCAGGGTGCTCTGCACTGAAAGAGCAGGACCAAGAATACAATCATGCAAAACAGTCTCCATTACTGGCCTCGGATGCTCAAAACATTATCCTCTTCTTTGTGTGTAGGTCCATTAGTAACCAAAGGGATTTGATTATAATGCTACTTGAAATCCTATTACTATCATAAGTTTATGTTTAGTGAATGATTAAACAGGGGTAATGATTCATGTGTGCTACCTACCCATCATTCAGTGATTGATATGAAAAGATGAATTACCCCCTTTTAATATTCATTCTCAAGAGGTGGAATGATCTCATTGTGTCCCTTCACCCCTCTATTCATTCTATTCTTTTCACGATCCTCTGCTGTCTCACTCATCTTCTCTCCTTTTCCTTAAGCCATACGTCTAATTCTAATTAAACAGTCATTATGTCTCCCCCCTCTCCTCTCTCTCTCTCTCTGTCTCTCTCTCTCTCTCTCTCTCTCTCTTTCTCTCTCGCTCTGTCTTTCTCTCTCGCTCTCTGTCTCTTCCTCCCTCCCTCGCTCCACTCTCTCTTCTGATGCTATCAGGCTCTGAAAGCTCTTATTACAGTAATAAGTGTGAAGGGAAAGCTCAGCCTGGTGGTTCATACGCGGTCACGGGTTGGACGTGTAGAATTTGCATAACCTGTTAAGGAGATATGTGAGGGCCGGCATGATTGAATTTTGCCGTGCTGTGCCGTTAATTAATAATGCTGTGGATGTGACAGGCCTTTATCGTGCACTGTGGATTGGTGATGATGTGTGTGCTAGTGTGGGCACAGGCAGGTGCTGGCATTATGATGGCAGTGGCCCATGCTGTAATGAAGTAGTCACAGGGAAAGACTTGCTACATGAACAGGTCATTACTGGTCCGTTTGAAAGGGAGGATGGAAGGAGCAGTGATTGTAGTGGAACCAGTGCAGATGAGTCTTTTGTAGTGCTCAGGACATGAGACCACCACAGTTTACAGTTTACATATAGGGTTAATGTAAACAAGAAGGTTTTATTGAATAGTTAAATGCTTCTAGTATCTCACTGTGTTCGCATAATTTCAGCAACGTGCCCAGTGATGCACCCATTCAGTATACTGGAGTGGTATTTACACCTCATTGAACAGAGCAGAACAAGTGTGTTATCCACATGTTGCACTGTGTCAAATCGAGGAAGTTACAGTACCTACAAGGAATGGTATATTGTGGTTCATCATACTCAACCTTAATATTTTATATCTGTTTCACCTGCATTTTTCTTTAGTTGTCACAGGTCATGTGGAGTCAATTAAACATGTAGGGCAGGGTTAGTTCTAACCCTATATGATACTTATCATTGTATTTAAAAAAACAATAACTACACTACAAATGGTAACTTCCATTTCTTTGCATTTCAGACCGTTCAATGGTGATCTGCTTTTGATTATTCAAGCTTGAAGAATGCTATAGGAGGTTTAACGTCCAGATGGGGAGCTCTTGCTGACTGTCTTGTAAAATGATCTAAATTAGGTAGTTCTTTACATTAAAAATATATTGAGAATTGTATTTTGTCCAAAAATGAGCACATACCACATAAAAACTGAATGTTAGGAAACAAATCTTCTTACTCTGCCAGTTGCATCCTAATGTCTGTATCTCATCCAAGCTGGATGCCATGTAAGTTTGACTGCGTGGGCTGCCCTGCATATTTAATGGTAGGGGAAATGCTTTGCTTACCACAAGTGTCTACACTGAGCATTGGTATTGGAACACTACTCTGTAATGGCAGATACTCTGAGTTTAGATATAGGAAACTATGTCAGAATTAAAAAGTTGGATTGGCACAACCCAAGGTTAAAGGGCAGAGGAAATGATTAAGCATTGTAGCTTTGGCCATCCACCGGCTCAAGGTTACCTCTTGAGGCGAAATATGTATGCAAAACATAGTCCTCTTCTTTTAATGTGCTGGCTCCATATGCCTGAGAATGTGTGTATGGGGGTGCTGCCAGCTGCTACGGCTTAATATTCTCTCTCTCTCTCTGCCGTCCCTGTCCTTTTGGCCTCTCTCTGTTTTACTGCCAAATTAGGTAGCTGTAATTGCCAATTATGTTGATTCTTTTATGATATGGACTCAGCTCTAGACTGGACTGAAACAGAGCATATTTCATGTACACCACAGATGGTTTGAGACATTTGGACCTGCAATGACACAGCAATCAGCCAAATGGCAATGTAGAAACAAGTCCACTTGGGGGAACAGAGGTTATGGAGATGACACACTTCTTTTAGGAGGTGAAATTAAGTGCTCTGCACTGCCTAAAAGAGTCAGACTTATATTAATGTCTTCTTCTTGGTGTTGCATTTTCATTCATGGCTTCACCTTCTGTGTTTCCTTTGGAGTTTACCCTGAGTGACCTCAAATTTATGACGCATCAAAGATACCATGAGTGCACTTTCAGGTGCCTTAACTTGAATTCCTGAGCTGTATCTAACATTGCTAACGAGTCTCTACAGCTCAGCTGTGAGAATGTGACCATGAATGGCCTCCTTATTAGATATTTTAAGAAGTCTGATGCTTTAACTGACATTTACACCAGCATGAGTTACACAGTAAAATGTAAGTTATGAGGTCTGGCTCAGACTAACTGGAGATCATTCATATTAACAAAGAACTTATCTTCTCTTCTTCTCAGACTAAGACTACAGATCAGTTTATACCTTTCAATATGCCACCGATAACAGTAGATCTGATGAGATCTGGGATTTCAAGTGTTCCATTAAACAACCGAAATTTATTTTGTAAATTATAGACAAGTTTATAATTTGATTCCTGCAGCAAACTCTAAAAAGTTGGAATAGACTTGTTTACAATGTGTTACATCACCTTTGTTTTAAAATATTTGGGAACTAAAGATATTAATTGTTGCAGATTTGCAAGTGAAAGTTTTGTTTATTACTAGACTTCAGCTGCACTTTAGTCACCATTGTCTGATTCTCCTCCTCATAATGCAACATACAACAAACGGGACAGATCTAGACTACTGACAGACCAGTCAAGCACACACTCTGTGGCTCTGTTCACACCTGGCATTAACATGCCTCTTGGGTGATCCAGTCACATGTGGACAGCTCTAAGTAGGTCTGCTCACACCTGGCATTAAAATGCATCTTCACATATGTCTCCAGTGACCATTTGTGTTCAGATCTCACTTCCCTGCACTCTATATGACAAACATGTACATCATTTTCTTTTGCAAGGACCTTAGCTGTGTCTCAAACCCCACACTTATGTTAGACAGACAGACAGACAGACAGACAGACAGACAGTGCACATAAGTGGAAAATGTGTTGCTCTTGGTTTGAGTAGTCAAGAGAAGAGAATGTTTTACATACTACATTTATGAATGCATGTTTAATAGCTGTGTACTATTTTACACACTATTTAGTGTGGTAGTATGCACTTTGGGACATTGCACAAATGCATTGTTGCTTTTAATTGGAAGAAAGCATCAATACACATCCTGTGCTTGTCTACCAGAAATTAAACGAAGATGAACAAATGAAAACAATGCAAACTGAATAAAACTTACTTTCTGCTTTGAGTATGGGTGATCTTGTAGTCAAGTGGAAGCTCAACAAATCAGGGGAAATCAGGGCAAGCAGACTGGAAAGGAAGCTTCATTCAAATACTAAGGCACATCCTGGGTTCATTCCTTGGTGTGTTTCTGGCAAATAATGACTTCAGTGTGAAGCTGTTGAGGCATAATTGTTTGGGTTTGGATGAGTGTGTGAGCTTTTTTTGGGTTTGTTTGCTTGGATAATCAGTGAACTCAGAACTTAGAAAGACTCCAGAACATAATATATAATCACAGTTTGAACAAATGTCCTAAAGGGTAGCTATAATTTTGAGTGATTTCTATATAATAAAATAGTAAAGGCAGCTGGCAAATGATGTACATTTATGAAATGACAAAACTGAAAAAAATGTACACACACACACACACATATAAACAGTATTTTTTAGATCAAAACTGCAAAAGAGAAGGTAAAATATCACTGAAGTAGATACAGTGATAAAATGAAGCAGCCCCACTGCATTAGGGATGTGAAATGCTCCTAGTAAGTTATGTCCAAATATGAACTACCATTACTGTGCTTTATAGCTTGTTTGCTGACATTATGTTGCATCTTCAAAGGTAGTGCTGAATTCCTCCAGCTTTAAATTGGTTCTACTAAATCAGATACACCTTCCATAGGGGACACAGGAGGCTTTTTTGCGTCTTTAATGTTGCATACCATTCTAGCAAAGAGGATGCCTCAGTGCCCTTAATCTTGCCTGAAATGGTAGAATGTCAAAGTGTAATAGTACCGTCTTCATTTGAAGGTAACTTATGGAAGTAATATATTCCAACAAGCTTCATATCATCTGTGGCGATGTAAACAACCTCAGCGGGATGCACCAATATGTGAAGATATTTGCTCACGTTTTCTCAGAGACATATTTTGTTTTACTTTTAGACCCGCTTACATTTAATATACACGTAATTTATTTATTTTTAATGGCATTGTTGGGTGAGTTATGTACCTTTTTGTTTGGGCCTCAGTTGACCAGAGGAAAAAAGTAAATTGCTTGTACAATTAAGGATGTTGGCACTTTGTCTTGTGCTTGTTAGATGCTTTTAGAGTACGGAGTTAATATGCGGGGATCAGGGGAAATGTTGTCTCCTTTAATACCCTTGTATCATATTGAATTTAAATCCTTGTAATGGACCTCCGTGTGTGTAATTTGTCTAAGTGAGAGCAAGTCATTATTCTAAACCCCAAGCCTTTCTTAAGCCCTTTTTTAGCTGTTGTTGGTCAGATATCTCTTTAAACACAACAAATAGGTGGTCTGTGACAGAAATAAGGTGTAAGCATTCGATACCTCTCCCCCTCCTTGTCTCTTTTTTTCCCCTCCCTCACACTCTCCTTTCTTTCAGCATACAAAACCATGCATAATGTGCAATCTGATAAGTGTTGTGGAGCACACTGCCACGTACCCCCCACGCCACCCCCCACAACAACCAACCCCACCCCATCCTATACATCACAGTGGCGAGCTCAGCTGTGCTGTGAGAGAAGTGAACTCTGGGATTGGGCCGGCTGAAGTTGATTAATCGGTCGGTGCGGGTGAGAGACTCCAGGGCCAAGCAGTAGGTCCATCCTCGTGGCATGTGATGTTGATTGGCTTTGTCCTGCGCGGCCGCGCTGGAGGAGCGGACATTAAGATTAAGTGATGCTGTCGTGTCGGCGAGCGCTGCACTGCATCATTCGGAGCGAGAGACAGCTGCGGTGCTTAATCCTTCATCGCCAGGGGAGGCCTGCCAGCCCAGAGATATACAGCCAAAGATAACCCTCCATAACTTCTGCTAAAGATCAGGAAACTTTGAATTCACATCCATCTGCTCCATAAGCTCCCCTTTTAGACAAAAAAAGCAAAACAAAAAAAATGAGCAATCGCTGCCATGAAGAATGTAAAGGAGGAGACGGCCTAGAGAGGAATGGTGGGATTCATCAGTGAGAGTGTGAGACGGTGTGTTTGTGTGTCAGTGTCGGTGTAGCATGAATAACCTTTGCTGCTAATAGCCTTCATTGCTCTTTAGAAGCTACGGATGTTTTGTGGTGCTGAAGTGCCATGAATACTGCTACTGAACGCTGTTAAGGGTGCTAGAAGAATGAAACACATTATGGAGGTTTTGCGTCTGTAGACTGCCATTTTAGTTGGCAATAAAAGTTAAATTCCTTGCCTTCCACATCACCCTCTTTTTGCTTGGTTTGAGCAATCATGAGTTTTGGAAAGGAAACTCTTGCACATTCATCATATTCTGAAGAATTTGGCTTGAACAGTCTAAAATAGTCTAAAAATACTTGGCCTATATTCTTTAAAACAAAGGTGCTCAAAGCACCAATGCCACAGAAAAAACACTTTTGGTTTTGTAAACCCTTCAGTGACTGATTCATGAAATAACTATTTTTGTGAATGAGTATGAGAATGAGAAAATATTTTTAAAAGTGTAAACATTCACATATAAAAGGCCTACAGCAATTGAAGGGTTTCCCCAGAGCACTACACCAAAACCAAGAATCATTTAGGAACCTGTATTTTCTGTAGCACTCTTTCAATTTTAGTAAACAATTAGGTGAGCTGTTGTGACATGTTAGTTTATTGGTCTTGTTATTCTTTCATGCAAAACT
The DNA here is from genome assembly GCA_037974385.1 of Arnoldichthys spilopterus. Classification (NCBI taxonomy): domain Eukaryota; kingdom Metazoa; phylum Chordata; class Actinopteri; order Characiformes; family Lepidarchidae; genus Arnoldichthys; species Arnoldichthys spilopterus. Next base: position 16,667,843 of record JBBPDA010000145.1, read on the forward strand.
GTTTTCTTTAGAAGATTTTTCTATTGCTTTTCATTTAGCATTATTCCTCTCCCTCTGGAAAGTCTGCCATTAGCAGTCAACGTGTAGCTTCAAGCTTAATGCAAAACCTAAAATGCAAAATACAAAAACATTTATTTGTTTCTTTATTTCCTTTTGGCCGAGGCTGTATCTTACGAATGACCTTCCAAAGTCAAACGCTCGAGTCAATATAATGACACTGAGGCTAAGCTCCCTGGCCCTGCTCATAAGGTTAGCACTATTGGCCTGCAGGCCTTCTTGATTAGGTTTAGTCACCTCCACTTTTTCCTTACTGCCTAATCATTAACTCTACACGTGCCGGCTCAGTGTAGCAGCCTGACGGAACCCTGCACATTGTTCCTGGTGAAATAGATGGTATTTATTTTACAGTGGCTGGAGGAAGAAGGAGAGTCTAATATGAGAGAAAATAAATCCAGCGTGCAGCCTGGGCTGAATGATTATTTTCCATGCAGCGATTGGTGGCGTCAGCATGTTTCAGACTGCTGGGCTTTGCATGTTTGCAGCTGGCTTGATGCAGCTGTCAGCCAGTGATTGATGAGTATCATCATTTAAAGTGTAAAAGAAAACGTCTCTGTGAAGGCAGACATGATGAACTGCCGCCTGCTGGCTCTCCCCGAGACACGCTCGACGTTCTCTTCCCTCCCCTTTCCTTGCTTTCTCTCTCTCTTTCTCTGTCTCTCTCTCTCTCTCTTGCTCTCTCTCTCTCTCTCTCTCTCTCTCTCTCTCTCTCTCTCTCACTCACTCACTCTCTCTTTCTTTCTCTCTCTATTTTCCACTGTCCTTGCCAGAGTG
>JBBPDA010000145.1:16668773-16680079 GCA_037974385.1 Arnoldichthys spilopterus
GAGAGAGAGAGAGAGGAGAGAGAGAGAGAGAGAGAGAGAGAGAAAGAGAGAGAGAGGGGGGGGGGAGAGAGAGGGAGAGAGAGAGGGGGAGAGAGAGAGAGAGAGAGAGAGAGAACGCCGGACAGTCCGTGCTAAACAGAAAAAAGAGATAAAAATCACTTCTGACAGTGTCAGATGGCCGTTTCAGCCCTGCAGCTCACTGCGACGGGTCCACAGAGAAATGAAAGGCTCCGTATCCTGCAGTTTCCTCTATTTCCCTCTACTTTATTTACTTAAGGTTTTATGCATGAAAATTCATTTTTGTGACCTTTTTCCAAGTTTATTTCCTGTTTATTTTCCTGTGATTTTATTACTAATTCTATTGCTTAATTTTCTTTTAATGCTCATTTTATCCCCATAAAGCACATTGAACGACCTCTGTGAGTAAAAATGGGATAAATATATATGTTTATGAATATATATATTCATGACCGATTTCTTCTTCTTGTCTGAACAGCCACAGGAATTTGTAAAAGATTCCAGAAAGTTTTAGACCATTTTTGAAACTGGACAGTTCTCACAGTACCAGAATATTCTGGAAGTCTGCTTAGCAAATCAAGTGTGTTTTTGTGGCACAACAAGCATCTTCTATTGAGTTTGTAAATTCAATAGAACTTTGTGACTTTTGTGTTTCCTTACCCTTACAATTAAACAGGCCATGCCTTTAAAAAAGGTAAACAACCATTGCTCTGATTGGCTGCCCTGTATTGTACCTTTTCCAAAGCGGGCGGGGCTAAAGTGAGGAATAGCCTATAAGGTTCATATGGAAGTGCTCGGGGAAGTGGGGTAAAGTGAACCCTCACTCCGTTCAGGTGTGTGAATCCATTGGGACGCCACATTGATCCCAACATTTCCACAATCCTCTTCTAATCGACTGTCTGCAGGTACAACACTGCGTGTAACTTCAGCAGGAGCCACTGCAGGCTGAGTGGGTGGGGCTAAACTGCTGTAGATTTGCTGCCAGTGTGTTTAGAAACGTGGAGAATGCGTGAAAAACGTGTGCGTGTGGTGTTTCTATGACATGCTTCTCTTAAATCTGTCATCCGTCAAGACGAAAGGAGGAGAGGACAGCGCCCTTTTCACACTTCTGTTAAAAATAGACAAGTAATCAGCCAGATTCATAATGCAAAACTCTTCTTTCATCTTTTCTATAAGAGAGCGCAGCAGGAGCCCGAAGCCCGCCGGGAATTTTCGGAGGTGCTTCCTCTTCGTATCCCAGCTCTACTTTACTTTACACCCCGCCAAATGAAATGATTCCTCCGAGTATATGTTTCTTTATTGCCTATCAGTAATCTCGATAAATTAGAAAATAGAGCAATGAAGCATTGTAATGACTCTGAATCCAGGTTTCTTTCCTCCGTCTCTCCGGACACTTTCCCGTTTATAAAATCCCCACACAAGGCTTCATGCTCCTTTGACTGTAAAGGAAATCCATTGTTTAGCTCCGACACCGAAATGATTGGAGCAATTTGCCATGGATGAACACAGTCGCCACCAGGATCATTTTAATAGCAGGGCACATCTCACGCGCCCACCACGGCCCTGACGAAGAACAAAACCTCCTTCAACCCAACAGAAAGCAACGAGCACAGCTCTCTGTACATCAAGGGTTTAACGAGCTTATTGTCTGTCAGTCTGTCTATTTATCTACCTGTCTTTCTGTCTGTCTGTCTATTTATCTGTCTAGCTGTCTGTCTAACTATCTATTTATCTGTCTGTCTGTCTGTCTGTCTATCTATTTATCTGTCTGTCTGTCTGTCTGTCTACCTATTAATCTATCTATTTATCTATTTATCTGTCTGTCTATCTATTTATCTGTCTGTTTATCTGTCTGTGTCTCTCTGTCTGTCTGTCTGTGTCTGTTTATCTGTCTGTCTCTCTTTCTGTCTGTGTCTCTCTGTCTGTCTGTCTGTGTCTGTTTATCTGCCTGTCTCTCTTTCTGTCTGTTTGTCTGTCTGTCTGTGTCTGTTTATCTGTCTGTGTCTGTCTGTCTGTCTGTGTGTGTGTGTGTGTGTGTGTGTAAAGACACCTCCTCGTTAGACACTTCCTTTCCGACTGCCACCACTTCATGCAGATATCGCTGCTCCTTCACTTTATCTCCTGACGTCTGAAATCCTGTAGCTCACTCAGGAAGATCTAATCAGCTCAAGTGCTGCTCCACCTTTACCTCGGCCCTTTGTTTTTCACCCTCTCACTGCAATACACCACATTCAATGCACATGGTTCATGATGGCGAAGACACAGAAGGACACGTATCGGCCTGTTATAAGGTCGAGTTATTCACACATTATTCATCTATGACAGATTATTAACATTGTGCGCTGTTTTTTTATTGTTTTATGCCATTTTGAATTTATCTATAAAACAAAAAAGTTTTGCATCATACGTCGATGCTCACGATGCAGATAGAACCTCGAGGTCAAAACTGTGCTACGAAAAAATCTCGAGTGACTCTAAGCTTTATTACCCATGAAAAGCCCAGTGAACGTGGTGCTGAAGCTCATCAGAGCTCATCATGAGACTAACTGGACCTTGTGCAATTAACATTTGATCCAAAAAGTGCAGCGTTTCAGGCTGTAGCCCCCAGTCTCCATGCTGCTGTGTAGCCCTTGGGAAGCTACTTCGCCCACACGTTCTTCCTGCACTACAGCTGGGCCTTTAGCTTCAGCCCACTAAGGCCATACAGAAACGTACCAAGCTCGGCCTGCCCAACTCTATAGGCAACTCCCTCGAGCTCTCTGACCACAGGTAGTAAATATAGGTGGTAAAAATCTGTGTCCCATTAACCCCAGGCACAGGTGCAGCTCATGGCACTGCTCATGTAACCCATAAATGCATATCCCAGGTTGTCAGTAACCCTGAGCTCCACCCCCACCTTGTCCGTTTACTGAGCGTCACTGTACACACTGTGCCTATAGTCCATGTATTCATTCTGCAGTTATTTCATTTCTTTGCACCTTTTCTGTCGTGTAGTCGGCTCTGTCGCTTTCCTTCAGAGGAAGCCAAAAGGCCTCTGTGCATTACGCTTTTATTAGGCTCGTCCTTTGAACCGCGTTTTTGCCAGGTGTGCTTGCGCTTCCTCCCATTTTGCCGCCTTTTCTCGAGGAAAGGCCCTGACACGGTGTTCACACCTCATCACGCCGGAGCTCAACGGGGGTCACCGCCGCGTTTAAGGGCCGCAATTTGCTGGCCCCCTGTTTAAGCCGTGACTGCACAGTCAAAACGCAGGCAAAGAGTTCAAAACGCTATGCTAACGCAGCTAATGCCCTTGCAGAGCGTGTAATGCAATCAGGCAGCAGCGCTGCGAGGCTGAAGAGACGGAGAAAAGAGAGAAAGGGCTGGAGGAGCCCATTACACTCCAACACGCTGCGTTTAATACACTCCAAACCTACTTACACATTCACCACTAACCTGTTAACCTCATTCCACATCAATCAATAAACGTAGGAGCTGCTGCAAGAATAAAAGTGCTGGTCAAACACACAAACACAGGGTGAATTCTCTCTCTCTCTCTCACTCTCTCTTTCTTTCTCTCTCTCTCTCTCTCCCTCCCTCTCCCTCTCTCTCTCTCTCTCTCTCTCTCTCACTCACTCTCTCTTTCTTTCTCTCTCTCTTTTCCACTGTCCTTGCCAGAGTGGGGGAGAAGTCATCAGAAGCAGCCTCTAACCGAGCCCTCTCAGGCCTCTCACTTTGATAGTTGTCAGATCATATGAAACGTCAAAATTCATGTGGCCTGTGTGAGGAGATATATTTAGTGCGGCTGCTGCATACCTACGTAGCACCTCTGACAGTGACATATTAGTTCTGCTGTCTCCTGCAATCTGATATCTTTAAATTTGCCACCTTGTTAAGTTTTGATTAATGCGATTCCATTTCAGCAGAGTAATTGGCTGGGCCTGTTGGTAGAAAATACCCAGCCTCTCTGAACAGACAAATGCTGGGCCATGCTAATGAAGGAATGAGTTTGTTATATTGATGGCGTGGACTGACAGTTATTAATGATTGTTATGATAAACAGACGAGTGCAAATCAGGATGAGTCTGGCGAAAGTGACAGTTTAAAAATAACCCGCGTTGGAAAGTACTAACGAAGTAATATACTGTTAGGAAAACAATCATGCAGGTTGTCAAAGAAAGAAGTGTAATTACTGGGCTACACAGGCTGCCAGGAAGAACTAGGACCTGTGCGGTAACGAATAAAGAAGAAGATGTTGTGACAGAACTAAACAGATTGATATGCACTATGATATTAATTGGTTCTTTTTTATTAGACTGTGAAGGCCAGTACAGTTGAATAATGCCATATATGATGTTTCTAAATATTCTAAAAGACACAGTGCAAGTGTAAATTACTCTAGTTCTCTAGTCGTTTGGTACAATATGTGTGTTCTTAATGTACAAGAATGCTGGAATAGTGACATACAAAGCGAAGTGTTATTTTGTTTTTGTTTGATCTTTTAAGCTTGTATTTTTCATTTGATATCTTAAGGAAACTGGAGCCATAAGTTTGTACTGTGCATACGGCTGGTTGGAATCATTTTTAATGATGCATTTTTAACAATTTGGGTGATCACTGAATTTTAGTGTTTGCAGTTGCAGTTCTTAACTAAAGAATAACAACGCTATATGTCTTTTTCTGAATGACTACACCTGTAATGTTTACATTTTATTTTTTACAGGACTATAAGTAGGCAATCTTGTGGTTTGGTTGTGTGAGAGGTGGAATGAACTACATGTTTTGTCTGTTGTCATGTTTAAAGCCTGTACGACATTTGAACAGCAGTGAGGCATGCCTCTAGTGAAATGGCTGCTTTGGGAATGTGACGATCAGATGACTCTGCTGACCTCCGGATGAACTTTGTCTGGTGTTGATTTAAGAGTCTTAGGGATCAAAGCAATATCCAAACCTTCAGCAGGAGGATGTTGTAGAGTGGGCTGTCAATGAAAGGAGGCTGGACAACTGATTTTACACAGTTTAACCTACACCTGCAGGACCGAAATGAGGTCCCTTTAAAGGCCTGTTGGGTGCAAACATGAAAGACCTAAATAACACTTTTGCTTTGAGTTGACCTAAGTGAATTTTTAAAGGTGTTAAAAAATATCAGTGTAGGCTACTCAGTGTTTAGTGCCCTCTTGTACTCGTCCACAGTCTTTTACTTGACTTCTAACTCCTCTCATGCTAATGAACTTTTAAGGTATCATTACAGAAAAGCCTAAATGACACTGAAGAATAATTTGTGAGAGGACGGCATTAATCTCCCCTGGATTCAAACGCTCCTGCTACACTTTTAAGGTTGATTACCTATAAAAATAGATCGGAATGAGCTCATAAATCATGTGATTATTACGGTGTCATTTTAACCACAAATTATAGTGATTAAACTGGCTCCTATCTCTCTCTGCTTTTAGGTTTAGTGGCCTGGAAATGCTTAAATACCAGTTAAATATGGACGGATTCATGGAGTTCTCTTCCGCTCTGGGTTAAGCCGTGATTCAAACATGAGAGATCACTACCATGAGTTTAAAGTGCCGTTCGGTCTGGCAGTATCTGAGCTGCATTGCTCATCATTCAAATCTCCTAGCCATTTACAGGCAAAATGGCCATAACTCACAACCCCAGGGTCTATGAGATATATTTTTAATATCTTTTTACTGCTTTGTGCACAGTAATACTCAAGTGTTCTTATGCTGTTTGCAACTAGAATATAATCAGCCAATAAATATATATATATGAAATTTTGTCATTATATGGAAGATTTGGTAAAAAGTGATACAATGGTTGGTTCTAGCATAATGCTTTGTAAAACATGCTCAAAGCAAAACCACTTATTCAAGCTTTTATTTGTATAGTGTAAGAAATATTTAGTCATCTTTTGATTTTTTTTTTTCTGAGCAAAGAATGGCTGAAGGCTCACATTTCATTATTGTACTTTTCCACCCTCCCTTTTGGTGCTGATGACAGGTGCATAATAATTGTGCTATAGCATAACAATTGAGCTGACAGCAGTTTAAGAAACTTGGACAGGACAAAAGGACAAACAGTTATTCAATAAGAGACACCCAGCCAACATTTTCAGTGGAATTTGTATTAGGAAGTGCAAAGCCCTGTTTTTCATCATCCTCTGGAGCATCAGGGCCTCCAAACACTCCTTGAGCTGCTCTCCCCTTTTGATAAATGTTCTTTTTAAGTGTTTTTTCTTTTTTTTTCCATATGAAATCACTACAGTCAGAGCTTGGAGATGAGACTCAAGTGGAGATCACACATGCATGCACACAAACTCTTTAATATGGCACCAGTGAAGTAGCCTCTCAGCCTTTCGATTTTGCCCATTAAGAACCACTCAAGACATGGAGTTGGCCAAGAAGCACTGGAGCTTCCCTGCACTCTGTATTGTGGTCTCTCTTCATGGTCCTTTTCACTTTGTTTTTTTTTTTTTCTTGAAGACTATGATTTCAAGCCATATGGAGCCTATCCACTCATTGTAGTTCCACTATTCTCTCTTTCCCAGCGGCCCTCATAAAGACAAAGCCAGGCTCACTCGCTGCTTGGTGGCTGTCACTGTTGCTCCAGCTCAGTGTTGTTGATGTGTGGAACAGCACTGGCCTGATGTCTAAACTCACTTACAATTAATCTGAAGCCAGTGTGATTCACGAGCCCCATCTCTAAGGCGGGAGAAGAGAGAAGGGGCTCTTGGCCCTTTCCAACTAGAGCTGTGCTATGTTTTTTTTTGGTCTTCCAACATAGACACTTTTATTTTTTGAATTACATGGTCCAGTTTAGCTCATATAAATGAATAAAGACAAATGTGGATAAGAGTAAGGGCATAATGAATTTGACATTTATGAAAGTAATTACATGAAAAAGATTTAAGAAATTAAAAATGTAATGCATGTCAGACCAAATTAGCCTACATGCATACATGAACTCCAGCTGGTGAACCTTTTAATAAGCTTACATATCCAGCACTGAACACCTGTTTCTAATTCTTCCTTTCATGTACTGGGAACAGATTACCATCATTATGAGTATATGGAGGAATGCTAGACGCATATGTAAAAGTGGCCATTTTGATGTCCTTGTGTGTGTGTGTGTGTGTGTGTGTGTGTGTGTGTGTGTGTGAGAGAGAGAGTGTAATGGCAGCCTCTGTCAGACTGCCTGAGCCCTCTTTTCTGCACTGACTCCTGCTGGGAGACGAGGGCCAGACATCAGGCCTAACTTCAGCCAGCTGTTCTCCGTCACTCTCTATTCTTCTGCAGATCACACTTCACTTCAGCTCAAACTCTGCTCCTCAGTCCCTTTTAGTCAGAGCACTTGCTGGGGTTGACAGAAGGAGTTTCATACTGATATTGTTATAATGCTTGTACTCCGTGCTAAAGCAGCACAATAGCAAAACAAAAACATGTCATTATCTGAATGCTCAACATTTATTGGAATTATCATAGAAAAGTATTCAGAATGATGCTCTGTCAAAATCAGATTTCCAGTTTATTCAGTCAACTCAACATCTGGTCAAATTCAAACTTTTTCATTAATACTTTTTCAAATGACTAATCAAAATATTTAAAGCATGAACTCAGCATTTAAAACATGGCCTTATTCAAGAAGAAGAAAAGAAGTATATACAGTAGGTTAGCTGAGGTTGTGCTGATTCTTTCTACATGCATGCACTGATCAGCCGTGACTTTAGGACCACCTTCCCAGTACTGTATAGGTCTCTCTCATGATACCAAAACAGCTCTAAATATTGAAGTGAGTGTGAAGTGAGTGTACCTTTCTACCATAGCTAGCATAGCAGCTTTTGTGCTACACTAGCTCTTCAGCAGTTTTTATTCCTTGGACCACTTTTGGTTACTACCCACAGCATACCAGGGACACCCCACAAGAACTCCCTTCCTTCCAACGCAACTTCAAGAACAGTCAGTTTACTTGTGGCCCAATATATTCCACCCCTTGGCAGGTGCTCTTATAACAATTTAACAAAATAATCAATGTTATTCAATTCACATCTTAGTGTTTTAAAGTTGTTATTGATCAGTTTGTTACTAAATACAACTCTTCAGCCTGTTAATATTTTACATATGCTAATGACTATGACTGTTTGAGTTAAATTAGCAAGAACATCTGGATGTGCCTACAGGCAAAATATTAGTTAGCCAGTTCAAAAACATCATTGTGAGCCCAAATCTTATATCTGTTTTTCTTTTTTTAATACATAATTTGAAAATACCTGCTGCTGTTTACATAGTGTGGAAATGTTATGAAGAACAGTCCAATATTATTGGCAAAAAAACACTTTGTAAATCATTTTGTTGCATTAATTTGCATTGAAAGTTTCCCGACAGTGATGATAAAGAACTGAAAAAGTAAAAAATTAGAGAGCAGAATTTTTTTTTACCATGTTGTAAAAAAAGCATTGAACTTTTAGCATGTTGTGTAACCCTTGTTGGCAGAATGGACAGAAACACTGAGCTCTGTCATAAAGATTTTAATTACAGCATCAAATCATCAAAGCATGGGAGCGGCTTGTTAGTGGAGGGTTTTTTCAGCTATTTTAATGTACATTTTTAAATGTATTTTGGATTTTGCTTCAAGTTAGCTTATAGCCAGACATCCCTCTATCATGGTACCATCATTACAGTCAGCTCTATCTTTGAGAATGTACCTTCAAGCTTATAAGTTTAACATATAAAACAAATGCTAATTGCAATGCACTACAGTTTTGTTTTGCTAACACTGGAATTTATGAGATCATTTATGAGATTTGTGGCTGTTATGAGGCCCAAGTTTGGTTTTTCTTGCCCACTTCATTCAATAACACATCATTTTCAAAGAACTTTTGTTCCAGTTTACAGACATAGCTCTTTGCTCCAGCTGGGACAGAGCTGTGAGATTTCTGCAGGCAGGGCTTTTATGTCCTGCGTTCTGGACTTCTGAGCCATGGTCCTGTGTGATTAAGCCCATCACTGTGTTCTGTCACACGCATACACAGATGTGAAGCTCCATAGTGCAGAAAAAACCCCACTTCACCCTCTTTTTGCTCCTTGAGATGTTTCTCTTTGCTTCTTCCTCCTCTTTTTTTCACCTTACTAAGCGCTAACATTTACACGAAGAGACGGTTGAGTAAGTGCATGCTGAACTTCAAACCCTCCGTAATTGTGTTTCATGCGGGATTGAAACTTGTGAATTGGACGTGGATTGCAAAAGAACAACAGAGCTGATTAGCGGTCGTTAGCTTTGCTTGCTGGAGCGTTTTGACACCTGTCTCCCAGCCTCCCTCTCTACATGCTAGAGCTAATCCCTCTATATTGCTGGTCACATGGCTGAGAGACTGCAGGAGAAAGAGGAAAAAAAGCAGAGAGAGTCTACCCAGCTCACTTTTTTGCCCTACATGAAAAAAGTGAATAGTGTTTGATGTCCTGTCCTTTGTCAGAAGTGAAACTGGTGATTAGTGAAGAGAATAATGAATATGATCAATTGTATAAAAGCAGGTGGGGCACAGTAGTTTAGATTTGTTTTCACACAGGAGAATTTTTATTACGTTACTCTTTGCTATTTTTAAATTATAAATATATTTTTTATTCTGTTATTGTTACTATTTTTAACAATAAAGGGATGGTGACTAACAGCAGAATCCTACCTATATTTAATATTATGTTCCAGTGCTAGGCTATAGAAATCACAAACAGTGATAAGTCATGGTTTAGAAAATGCAGCATGTCCTCCTGTATGAGGCTGCCTCAAAGATTCATCAGTGAAAACTTGAAAATAGGGAGAAATATCTATAGTGATAACTAATCACATAGCTTGATGTGAGGTACCAGGAGTGGATGTTTTTGAGACATGCTGGAGTTTCTGCATATTTCTAAAGTTAACACAGAACACATTTTTTAGGAGGACCAGAGGTTGGTACTGTGGTCTACTTAGAAAGAGCTTCTATACTTACTGAACTCTTGAAGCAACTATCCTCATGGCCAGAAATCAGTTGTAGTGTTAAAACATCCTAAATTGTTAAAGCACCAGTAAGAAGTTAGAAAATGTGTCATTTTATAAGAACCATAATGTCTCATCCAGGATGTCCATCATGCATCTCCATAAATGCATTTTCTGCATACAAGGATGGATGGACATGAATTTTTGATCTTTTGCCATCTACAGTACATAGAATTTTGAGAACTGGGCACAAGCTCATCTCAGATTGATCAAAAAACATTGGAAATGTACTGTGGTAAGACCATATTTTAGCTTATTTTCAGGAAATAATACAATCAAGATCTCTGTGCCAAAATCAAAATGGACCACCCAGACTGCTATGAGTAAAAGATGCATTAGTGCCCCCAGCATAGGTGACTTGCGTATGTGTGAAGGTACCATTGATGATGTATTTTAGAGAGACACATGGTGCCATCATGGTGATGTCTTTTTTCAGGAAATCTGCCATGAATCTCCTAATGAAAATATGCGGCACATCATGGAGAGTAGAGAGAATCAAACAATGGGAACATGTGTTCTGAGCAGCTTAAGTCTTGTATCCAGCAAGAAAAGATAACTGCAACAACTACTTTCTTCAGTTCCCAAAATATTAAAAAGTGTAATTAATAAAAAAGGTGATGCAACAGAGTACTAAACATGCTCATGTCTCAAATATTTGTTGAGTTTGTTGTGGGCATTAAACTGTAAATTTGTTTATATATTCAAAATTAATTTAACACAGTCAATGAAAACATTGAAAATATTTTCTTTTTTGCTAAATATAGCTTCAAGAGAATTAACAAAACACAGGGTCTAGTTTTTACTGCTTTTTTACAAAATGTTCCTACTTTTCTGGAAATTGGGTTTGTACATGCATTTACATTAACCCAACAGGTGAAAAATGCGTATTTTGTTTGTTGAGACATAAACATATTATTATTAAAGCTAACATTAAATATTGACCCCCAGAAACAAAAAATCCATTGAACCCACACCCCTACTGTAAAATGAATTCTATTGACATCACAGTGAGATACTGCAGAACACCTTTCTAATGGAACACGTCTCCTCATTCTCTCCTATGCTACCCTAGCAGTTGCTCCCAGGAATGGTTTACTGGCTCTTTTCTCAAATATATTCTACATAGTAATTTGAATCGAAGAGACTTGTGCAGGCTATGCGTGTGGGTGGGTGGGTGGGGGGGGGGGGGGGGTTGGCTACATGCTGCCTGCTTTCATTTAGGCAATCCTGTAGCTCGGCATAAAATGCAGTGCGTGGCAAACCATCTGGTTGCCTCT
>JBBPDA010000145.1:16680179-16690559 GCA_037974385.1 Arnoldichthys spilopterus
TAAAATAAACCTTCCATTAAAATGATACTGTTCTGAGACTTTTCATTTCTTTGTCATTGGACAAACTTACAAAATCACAGAGGGGTCAAATAATTATTTCCTCCACTGTATATATATATATATCTCATTATTTTAATTATTTGGTCGTCCATCTGTAAACACAGCCAATATTTTTACACTACTTTGCATTTCAAGTCTTTGCTTTGTTAAAAACATCAGAATTTTGATTGACGTTTGTTCTTATGTGCAGATATTTGTTAAAAATTTATTTTGTGTTTGTGTGTATTTCTGTTTTTTTGGCGGGGGTGGATGAAGTAAAAGCTCAACTGCTTGGTGGAGTCTCGCAGCAGCAGAAAGAAGGAGAATTGTCTGAAGTGTAACAACTCACGAACAACAACACAAAAGCCCAAAATCAATGCTTTTCACTCATTACTGCATCTGAACAAACACACTCTGACCATACAGTATTCACGCACCCGCGGCGCCGTGAGAACGACTGTAATTTCACCTTTATAAACCCTCCACACTCCACCTTTATGAATCTTTTAATGTCTCCCAGATCAGCAGTCGCATGAGGTTTACTCCAAAACACACTGAAGTACAACAAACACAACAACTACACACAAACACACTGATCACACACATCTGCCTCTACACACATCTATCTCTACTGTACACAAAAATACTACATCAGTCCCTGAAACAATACCAATATAGCCAGAACTGCCTGGTGCACACACTGGCATGGACATCTTAATGCTTACAGTGGCAGTCCAGCGAAAAGTCAGTTTTGGTGTTTGCTTACTGCAATGGGTTTGCCTCCTGTCCTGGGTGAACCCTACCTTGGGACCATAGTCAGTTGGGACTGGCTCCAGCTTACGTAGCCAGACATGGGCAGTATTTCAGTTAAATGCTAGAAGTTAAATGTGCTTTTGACTAATTTGCAATGTGTTTTTTGCTGGATGGCAAAAAAAGATTGTGTTTCGTGTCATTAAAACACTTTAGATACTTCATTTGTCATTTTTTTCTAAAATAAGATAAGAACCATCACTAGGCTTAATATAGAACAACTAAATATAGTCAGTCACAGTCTTTGGCTAGATGCAGGAAAAACGACACAACACATTCTGTTGAGTGTGGCGTGTTAATTGGGAGCTGGTTGCTTTTCTCATGACCACCAACTAGGAGCATACATACCCAACCCTCCCCCACCCAAACCCCCAACCCAAGGAAACCAAGAAAGTCTTTCTGTCAGCAGTATTTACATTTGAAATTCACGCTTGTAAAGAAATGGTTTGGTTAGTCCTTCACATCGGACACAATTTGACTGTTAGTAACATTACATATAAAAACAGCTATAAGATCGCTGCCCATTACACTGCGACCTCTGATTCCTTTCACTTCTGTTTTAAAGGAATTTGGGTAAAACTGTAAAAATGCTTTGTCATTTTAACTTAAAGAAATACCAAACGAGGTCATAAGTAATCTAAATGGTTTTATACATATTTTGAATGAAAGAAAGTCCATTTTAATTTTGCGAGAACAAAGGCAACATTTCACATCAATTCAAACCTCAGTACCTGCTGACACAATACACTTTATACAGTGTTGGACATTTCTTTACAAGGAGCCATTTCAAATCAGACCACACTGAATGACCTTCAACCACTGATTTATACTGAGAGATCAAACAATCTTTTCAGTAATCTAACACATATAATTGAGTCTCAGCATAACACATTGTTGTCTCAGTATCATCAATGTACTTTTGTTTATGAGAGAGTATAGGAAATTTAATTAGTGCCATAAGCAAGCGTATTTGGTAGAGTTTGTAGCAGAAAGTGAAGGGCAATTAGAAGTTCAGAGGCAGTTAATTCTTCTGCAATTGTTTTATCTGATTGTGGTCTTTACTCTGCAGCATTTCTTTCCAAATTAATTACATTATTTGACCAATTACTGCACATAAAAAAAATCATTAGTTAATAGGGAAAGTAAATGGCTGTTTCAGTTCCCTTATTAATGTATACACTGCCAAATTCTGACCATTACCACTTAATGACTATGTAACGCAGATTTAGCTGTTTCAGTGAAGTGAAAATTTGTCATTGCGAACATACTCAAGCAGCACAACGAAATGTGACCACTGCATTTAACCCATCAGACATGCACCCCTGGAGCAGCAGGCAGCTACCAAGGAGCAGTGTAGCAGGACAGTACATTGCACAAGTGAATCTCAGTAGTGCCCAGGCTGGGACTTGAACCTGCAACCTTCAGGTCCCAAGGGCAATGTCCTAACCACTTAGCCACCCGTTCCCTGTTAAAGGATGTAGGCTACAGAGGTTCACATGTTTTTGTTGATGACACTGTTGGATACAGACAAAAAAGATAAGAGATAAGAAGAAAATCAGCACTACTTCTTCTGTCTGCCTTGTGGGTTCTTGCATGGGTCTGGGCCGCTGCACTGAATTCCCTGCATGATAGACAGCAGTCAGACAGTGTCACCTTTACTTTTAGGCTGAAAGGGGCAAAAATTGCCCAACCATTGGGTAATAATGGCAATGAGACAGACAGAGAGGTTTGCACTCTGTGCAATCTTACAGCCTGTTTGAAAATGGGACAAAATTGCAGAACAACAAGATAAATTTGTAAGTGAGCTCAGCAAGCTACACACAGCCTACAATTCCTTATATGGACATAATGCACCAAAACAGATATTGAATAGTAGTGTTTATCTAATCTGAAATGAAATTAGTTGTTACTGTTGTAATTAGTGGAATTAGCAACACCATATTACAAGGGCAGTGGTGGCCTAGTGTATGCGACACTGGTATTGTGTAAATGAGCACTGAAATGATGTCAGTGTATTATTCACTATGTTCTGGGTTTGAATGGAACTAGGTTGATTCAAACTCTCTTGGCAAAACCACACCTACTAACACTATTTAATTTTTCACCTCTTACATCCTCCTTTATAAATAGTCTGGAAATGAGGACGTTTCATTTAGCCTCTTAAAATGGCTGTTCCTTTTTTTATGCATGTGCTGGGCTCCATCGGAAACGAATTAAAAAAGCAAGGTCTATTTTCACACCCTGATCTCCGAAAAGAGTCAATCTTAACCCTGGGAAAAAAAAAAAGAAGAGAAAAAAGAGGTGTGACTCAAAGTTTAAATTCAATTAGTTGAAGCTAGAACTAATTGCACAGGCTAAAAGTGTCTACACCCCATTATCACGTTCTCACAAATATAAAGTATGTGTGCAATCATCAGTGAACTGTGCGTGCACACCCACACACACACACACACAGTTTATCAGCTTTTGGTAAAAATTTTTATGTTTTTTATTTATTCCGTACTGTATCCTTGAGCTCCAGTAGGGCCACTTCTGTCCTTATCCTTTAGAATTAAACAGCCTGTGTTTGTTACTATAGTGTAGAGTGAGTGATCATTGCATTAAGGTTCAAGTGAATCTGATCTGAACACCCCGTTAAGAGAATGGGCAGGGCTAAAGAGAGAGGCCGAATGAGTGGTCATGTGTTCATGGTTGTGACATCAGACTCATAATCAATTCAGAATGGGCTGTTTTTGTCGATTAGATTCCCCAACCACATGGACTCAGAGTTGAAAGGTACATTCATCATTTTGTTTGAGATTTGCTCTTATGTACGGGTCATATCGTCTGTAGTCATAATATTTTCATTATGTTTTTTGGGGGGGGGGGGGGGGGGGGTGTTGGGGGGGGTGTTGGCTACATGCTGCATGCTTTCATTTAGGCAATCCTGTAGCTCGGCATAAAATGCAGTGCGTGGCAAACCATCTGGTTGCCTCTTGTTTACAGTACACAGTGTCAGCCCAGGCTTATTAATCATGCTTATACAAGTGTCTTAATTACTCCCTATGTAGCTGCTCTGACTCCAACCCAGGAGTTGACCTTTCTCTCCCTGTTCCTTTAAACTATTAATCATACACAATCAACGCCAGCAGAGCCAAGGAGAGGGCTACCCTCATTCCCAGGCACGGAGAGGGCCCTCACAGACACACAGCAGAGCTCAGCCTGGTGCCAATGCTGGCCGTATCTTTATTAATGACTCCCTCACTGCATGAGTCACGTGCACGTGTGCACAAAAAATAGCACATCAACTCACACAGGACATCCAGAAGCATCCAGCATGCTCTGAGTGCCTAGAAATTGGGTTTATTTAGCATTTGTAGCACATGTCAGCTCAGCACATATGATAAATGGATGAATAACAAGAAGCAAAAAAAAAACAAAACAAAAAAAAAAACATATGGCCAAGATTGGATTTAACAGAATACGACACCTCACTTTGAAATTTTAATCATAAAAGAGGACAGAGAAATATATCTTTACTAATTATGCAATTGCATTTTAATGGACAATCCTTGTCTCTGATCTCTACACTTCAAATACATTTCCATACCATTCCTCAGTGCATCTCATCCAAAATGAGACTTTCAGTCAAGTATTCCTGGACAAAACAAATGCATTTTGCTTCCAAGTGCAATGCTCTGACATTTATTGCAATGATTCATCCATGTCACATGTTTGGGATGTATAGGCATAAAGGCCGGTTAGAAACTCTGATGCAGAAGGGCTTCAGCCTTTCATATCTTGTTTAACCAGGTGCACAGTGGATTGATGAGCAGAGCTTCTTCTAGCAGGTAACTGACATAGCTGGCTCCCCCCCCTGCTGAACGAATGCTTAATCTATCATTTGTCAGTTAGGGATGGACTTTCATTCAGTCATGTCATGGCATTCACTCAACATGCCAACGGGAGCAACAGTCTTATGCAAAAGCGCATAAGCAAGCAAACATGAAACTGGGTGTTGACTGTTTAAACAGCATTGTTGTTTAGAATTGTCAGTAAATCACACACTCACAAAAACACTTATCCTTGTGCTTGATTACAGTTTTTTAGCCATGCATTTCTGAAAGAGAGAATTATTGTATTTTTGTAAGATTAAGTCATCTTGCATCACTTAATGACAAAAGGACTCCAAAGTTCTGTAATAGTTTTATGGCTGCCCACAAATTGCAGCCATAAATTTTTCATTCTTTTTAATTTACGTCCATAAATCAGTCTCCAATCTGCTCTAGCAGGCTAAGTGGTGTTGCTGCATATTTTGAGCATGTGTGTATCAGCGGATCTCTAAGAAACTGAAAGCTCATGGAAGGTAGCCTGCTGCATTAATTGAAGGTCATAAATTATACAAGCTTCTTTTATAATGGCAGGTCATAAATAACCCTGGTGTATTGGAAACTGCAACACATCTGTGTTGAAATTATGTATTTGGAAGTTATGTTGATTTCATTATAATGGATTTCTCGTAATGGGGTCTGCTTACGTCTTCTCATAAGGAACAAAAACTTTCATTATGTTAAATTATATTGTGTGCCAAACCCTTTTTTTCTTGTAACAAACACCATTTTTAACTTTTGAGTTGTTTTTTTGTCCCTATTTAGTCTGGATTCGTATTTTTTTTAGACATACAGATTTTAGATTGTAGAATTAGTCTGATTCTTTCCAGCATAGGGGAGAAGCATTCATTGGTTTTGCAAAACATGGGCATCCTTTCTTGTTTCACTCGATTTGTGTTGTTTATTATTAACCTTTGTTTCTTGTCTTGATCCTTTAAGCATCTGGGGTGCCTAGAGATGCTAAGGTGAAGACCATGCTTCCTAGAAGTTCTTCAGTCACAAAAAAATGCAACAACAAATGCAAAACAAAAAGAAGAAAATACATGATCTTTGATATTTTGACCTTGTTGGTTTTACACTTGCCTTGGCATGGTTAGTGTACTTCAAAAATGGCTACCATGGATTTTAAGCTTACAATGGATCTTAAGGTTGATGTTGGAGAACAAAGGTAAATAATGTAGTCATAGTACATGAAAGAACTTTAATAGTTATAGAAAGTGTGGAGGTAAATAAATCAAAATGTTCCTTTTAAAGAGACTTTCAGTTTAAACAATTAAATCAACTCACACCTCCTGTGTCTGCTTCAGAGGGTACATCTAAAAATCATAAAAATCATCATAAGTGTTTGTATTTTCATCATAACTATTAATATGTAGTACAACTTTACATAATAATAATATGTAAATAATAATAATAATCAGGGAGCAAGCAGAGATAGTGTGATCAAACTTTTGTCAAACAAGGGAACACTAAACACTAAAAGTTGTGTTGGGAGCTGTATATTGCCATTTTTAATTTGGCCACAATAATGTAAAAAGGAATGCGAGCTTAACACGTTTGTTTATTTAGGTTTATTGGGAATCTACTCTTAAGACTTGAGTGAAAATCTCATGATATATTGGGTCATATTTATGAAGAAATATAGAAAAGCCTAAAATGTTCACAAACCCTCAAAAAGTAATTTAAAAATAAAAAAGTATTTTAGAGAAGAAACATATTTTTGATAAGCATTGCCTATTGGTGACATTAATTTGAAGAGTGTAGGTAGAAGTTGTGATCATGAGATAATTAGATAATTAAACATCTGCCACCATGAATCTGCTTGTTTCCTCTGGTCTTTTCCAGTCAGAACAACAAGCTATGTAAATGTACTTGTCAGTGCTTTGTCAAGTAGTTGCACATATATGTATAAAGTAGTTTCTAAGATATGTGATATGTATATGAATTCTTGTATATCACACAAAAGGGATTTTGGGTAAATATGAATGAACTAGGCTCATGCTTTTAACAAAGGGTTATGTTATTAATGAAAGAAGATGATGTAGTTGTTACTGTGCTATCCAGCAATTGAATAAGAATTCTAAGCAGCAGGGTACAAGGTAACGTTCTTTTGGAGCCAACAACAATGAGGCTAGGTGGTTATTCAAAGAACACAATGAAGTTACGCACACAAGGGAATGTAGGCCAGGTGGATAGACAGCAAGAAGATGTACAAATAGATGACCCAAAAAAACTGACATTTTCTCAATGATAGGCAGAAATTTCCATTGATATGACAGTATCCTTTCTCTCAAAGCTATACTTTAACCCTTCTTCATAGCAGAAAGTACCCTATGGCACTGTGGTAGATAAGAAATATGAACACTACATTATGTGTCTCTCTCACTATGTAGATCAGTATTCTTGGTGTAGTCTTGTTACAGATTATTCTAGTCTAATCTTAGGAATGGGAATTGCATGATTAAATATAGCTCTTTACAGAGACGTTTGCAAACACAGTCTGCATTGAGCTCTTGAATACAGTATCATGCACTGTTAGATAATGGTGTTAGTACTACTACCAGTAATGGGCTTGAAGAAGAATTCAGTGGGCTGACCTGATGTTTTACTAACAGTGGAACAACGATAGCATGTGGCCACAAAAGCATCACTTTATTAGTAGAACTCTCAAAGCAAACTAAGGTTGATGATGTGGCTGAGGGCCGCATAATTCGCGTGATATAGCGACAAAATGCCGCTGTGATGTACAACCTAATTATCATGGAGAGCACAATTGAAAAATGAATTCGTTACAAGATGATTTTATTGACTTAGCTTTCTTTCACTGAGCAAAAGGAAAGGCTTGGATCAATAGGTAGCGTGAGATGGCTTCATCATGATAATCCTCTCCTGTGAGAATGTGGAAAGAGGCTGGAGCACACCGTTGATGAGCTGAACTTATAGTGCACTGTCTTCCCTTCCTCATTAATCAAACGTAAACAGTTTATGTATTGTTTAACCAATGGAAGCGTCACTTTTCGATCTCCTGTGTGAATCTCCTGCCATAAATGTATTTATCTTGGTGCAGAAAGACCTTTCTCAAAGGTTACAGTTCTGCTGTGTTTTGTAGATGGCTTTAAGCATCATGCTTATGCAAAAGGCAACCAAACGGGCTGCTTTAAAGCCTATTTACACCTATTTGTCACTGTGTGAATGCAACCAGCCTCACTAAGCTTTTTGGTTTGTGTCCATCAGACTTTTTTTTTTATTTCAGTACATTAGGTGTCACACAGCAAACTTGTGCAAGCTGCCAACAAAGCTTTTGTGAAGCAATGTAATGGACTCCTATTAGATTTTACTCATGACAATGGTTATTATATTAAAGTCTGCTCACCTGTTATATTGATGTTTCTCCTATGATGTGGCCTACAAGCCTTTTTAAAAAAATATAAAGGGACATCGTTTTGGTCATTTTACCTCTTTTTTTCTCTTTCTTTTCCTGGGAAAGGCTTAGTTGAACAATGGCGTTTAGCCTGTGGCTTTGCTTGGCATATGATACGCCACGTGGAGATTGTTTTCAGGATCGTGTTTGCCATGTCTGAATAGAGGCCATAATGTAGAGAAGGATTCATTCTAATATATATGGATCTTACATTACAGTTTCCATGAGAGGTTTTGATTTTAGCAGCTACCTATCACCGTAGCAAAAGTGGGTTGAATGTTTCACATCTTGTTCCATGTATAAAAAATTTATTTCAGTTCTGTTTTGTAGCTCAGAGCCAGGTCTTCACACAAAAAAGCTTTGATACCGACACTCCCTGTTTGTTATAAGGCAAGTCAGTCCCCAGAAAGACCTGACCGGCAGACCAGGTAGAACATCTGTTTCGTGTGTGTGTTTCTGAGAGAGGCAGATACATGGCCGGTGGGCAGGAACGGCCTTTCTTTGAGGTCAGCAGGTGAGAGGTCAGGAGGTAAAGTTCTGTCTTTGTGATTTAGAGGTGCTCTTAAGGGAAGAGGACGCCACTGCTGCTCTCGTCTGAAAGCTGTCACTCTCCTGTGTAATTTGCTTTCTGTGAGAAGCAAGTCAAACCATGAATAATGAAGGGTTGTTAGCCTCTGAGACGGAACAAGCAAAGCGAAACACAAAACACTCTAGCAAAAGAGCTGTAATTACCGACGAAGCGGTGTACTTTTGAAAGGAGTGTTATTGCGAGTGGACGACCTTTTAAGTCTTTGGCAAGTGCCACTGGAGCTGGGGGAGATTTCATATCTCCTCAAAGCATCAGAAGTCTGCGAAGAAACTACGGCTGTCATAAAACCCAAATGGAAATCATATGTTTCAGAGATGTCTGTTGTAGTCACATATTTTTGCTCGCTTTTTAATATTGTTTACAATGGCTTATGTTATGTTTTTTCCATTGCAGTTATGGACTACTAATCCTGACTAGAATTTACAAGCTCTTAAACACTTTGAACATTTTACAGCTGTCCGCATTTCAACAAAAAGAAAATACACAAACAAAGCTAAATTGTTTGGCACCGGCTTTATGGGCATTTTAAAGTTAGGGCAAGTTGTAAATTAGAGGAGTTGATTATAGCGTTTTCATATTAACTAAAA
Source organism: Arnoldichthys spilopterus (assembly GCA_037974385.1). NCBI lineage: Eukaryota > Metazoa > Chordata > Actinopteri > Characiformes > Lepidarchidae > Arnoldichthys > Arnoldichthys spilopterus. The sequence continues at coordinate 16,689,495 of JBBPDA010000145.1, forward strand.
GGAGAATCTGCATGTGAAGGCAGCTCCCTGCTGATCAGGCCTGTGTTTGGGCTCAGACCAGCAGAGACCACCCAGGGGAAGATGGATGGGCTAAAGCTACCTGTGTCAGCCCCTTTCTGTCCCCCTGGCTTGTCCAGACCCTCCGAAAAACCGCCTGCTACAAATGGCCAGATTAAACAGTGACTCGCAGATGACAAATAACGTGGCCCGCCTAAACCACAGCACGGGAAACAGGATCTCGCCTGACTTTTCAAGATTTATTTTATCAGTCAACTAATTAACATGATTTATGGCGCAGGCCGGCAGTGACGGAAAGTACAAAGAGAGCAGAGCGACTCCTCCTCCCTGAAGGAGATGCTATCAGGTGCTTTCTGCTGTGCTTGCATGGAGTCAGCATGGAGTTGTAAATCCAAGCAGCTCTGCATTGAAGTGCTGACCTGCTTCACATAGGGAGGTCAGGAGTTCACATCCCGGCCTTAACCGTTAAAAACCTGGGGTTTGAACTTCTGACCCTTCTACTGTAGAGAGAAGCCAGTGTTTATCAGGGCCATCACCCCAGGCAGGGGTACACCCCCAGACCAGCCCCCTGACAGGAGTGTGTCTGACCGGACTACTTCTGAGTGCAGCCTGCCTTGTAAGGATGGAACTAGAAAGGGCAAGCAAGTCTGGGCACAGGGATTTCATTACTGCCCACTAGGCAAAAGGAGCCAGCCCTTTCACATGAAGGGTGGGAACCCCTTGCAAGGTGTTTTGGGTTCCCTGAAAATCTTAATTTGAAGTCGGATGTTTTACAAATAAAAGCAATGTATAATATTGTCTTAAATGGGAACTTACATGATTCTATAATTTACATAATGATGATTTTTAGGATACAGACTTTTTTGTTAATGGTGATTCAGAAGTGAAGTGTCTATTTGTCACATTCAAGCACCACAACAAAAATGTGAGCTCTGTATTTAACCCATCACATGTGCACACGTGGAGCAGTGGGCAGCTATTAACAGCACACAGGGAGCAGCGTAGTGGGACGGTACCTTGCTCAAGGGTACCTCAGTAGTGCCCGGG
>JBBPDA010000145.1:16715341-16743702 GCA_037974385.1 Arnoldichthys spilopterus
AAAAACAATAAACAAAAAAGCAAAAACATATTGTACGATTGATTAACTAGGCATGTTCTCTCGTCTCTTTCGTAATTTATTTCTCGTGTCCCTTGCTGCCTTTTTTGGGAAGAATGAAGATGTAGCATGGGCCGGATAAAGGTGTCCCTGTAATATAACACTGTGGATGGAATGACAGTGCTATTTACAGCTCACTTAAAGTTTTATAACTTGTCAGTGTTTGCAAGTTGTTGTCCGGTGCCCTCTCTGTCTCTCTGCTCAGGCTGTAAATAAGACATTTTGTGCACTGTTATGATTGCTCTCTCAAGAGCCTGTCTGTCTACACTGCTATCTGGACATTTTATGTGGGTTGCATTTTTTTTTTCTTACATGTTTGTCCCTCTCAGAAAAACGCATCTTCCGCTTTGAAATGACAAGGGGTACCTTGTTAAACTCGTAACTGTGAATGCAGCAAATCACTGGCTGAAGGACTAGTCCTAGTGGCATGCTATCATTTTACCACATTAATATAACTTGGCCAGTGTCGCTCGTATTGCAGAGCTTATTTATTACCTGTCGGAGTGAACTTGAGATTAAGGTCATCACATGAGTCGGCTATGTGACAGCTATGATTTCCATCTTAAAGTGACAATGCGGGTGATGGAGTGACAGAACAGGTGAACTTAGCGTGTAGGTGTGCGGTGTGTAGGATAACGTCCTTGTACGGCACAGTTTGAGGCTTGGTGTGACCCGTGCAAAAAGCCCCTCTCAGCAGTAAAAATCTGCCATCCTGTTTACTGAAAGATTAATTGCAGCGCTGCCTGCCGTCATTGATGGTGAGTGACAAGTGGCATGCCATAACTCCCCAACTATTTGTTTTGCTGTACACGGTGTCAGTGGCCAAACAGTTGCTTCCTCTCACACTCCAAGAGCAGGACACAAATAAGCCATAAGCAGTGCCATGAATCTGTGGCCCGCTGTCCTCTGCATGTGTGTGCCATTCTCAGCAGTGGAACATATGCTGCTGTACCTCCGAGGGAAAACTGTGCGACTTTGTCTCGCTGTTTTGCGACACGGAGAGTTGGCACTGTGCTCGTCCTGCCAAGGAGAGAGAGAGAGAGAGAGAGTGCTCTGGTGCACTATAAATTCCATACCATTTATGAACAGATTTCTCTGGTCAACATGACTGGTAATCAACAATCAGTAAACATCTGTTACTATCTATTAATAACGCCGCTTGGCAAATTTATGGCTGCAGGCCGCTGGCATATTTGTATGAAAATATATTTCCCACAGCTGACGGGCTACAGCTTGGTGCAGCGGTCGACACAATTTGTAAATGTGAGACAAATTAGAGAGCAGGAGACAACTAAATTAAAAAGGCAAATGACCCTGGCCAGATGGAGCTCAATATAACAAATGTAATAAGTTGTTGAGTTGCCAGTCGTACAGACGCTGATGGTGAATTGATTTGGGAAAGTGATGGCCGGCCAGACGAAAGGTTATATCTGCAAACTTTCACAGCAGGCTGTCCAATGCCCTGTCACATGAGAAATATGGCATTACAGGACCATTGTTTAATGTAACACTGCTTGTCAAACTGTTATTTGGAAATTTTGAGGTCATCAGGTTTCTCTTATGCAAAGAAAGTTCAGACTTTTCTTTAGCTCATTTTTCTTCTGCACCAAAACGTAAAGGTCGTAATATGCACTGTTAGTCAAGACAGACACCATAAGCAGTCCTGATCATTAACCCCTTAAACTGTATGCCTAATATCTAGAGTATATATCGTAATATTTTAAGAGTTTCAGTAAATGCTATTAACTGAATATGTAAGTTATTTATGTATGAGACTGTGTGGCACAAAGTGCTGCACCATGACCCATCTTTACTTGCAAAATCAAAACGAATGTCCTAGTTGTGCACTTAATTATAACTAGGTTTGAGTATAAAAACTGTATTAAAGTTATGAGTCAAAGTTATAAATTCTCAAATATCCACAATATTCACTTAAAACTGGTAAAGGGTAAATACACAATATTTAGAAATACTATGAAAGAAACTGAGTCAATGTGACATTATGGGGTTTCACATAAATTGTATTAAAAACTCACTTTAACAATAAAAAATATTTCCTTAATGCAGTAAATCAGAAACGCTCGGAACCCCACTGTAGATGCATTGTAGATGCAAATCTTACACTTAATCTTACACTTCCCTGACATTAAGTTAAATATATATATATTCAGTTCCCCTCAGTTTTCATTGACTCTAAACCTGGTCCTTACATTAACCTTAGCTGAAAACCTAAACATAAATGCAACCCTGGTAAAAATGCTAACTCTAACATAGTCTCAACAGACTGTTTATTCATAATTTGAATATCTATGAATATGCTTTGGAGGGCTCTCCTAATAAAGATGATTTTTTTTTTGCCAAACTAAACTTTCAAGCATCTTTGCGGTTTCTGTTGACTGACTTGAATGTTTTATCACCTTCATCATGTTTCATGCCATTATATTACTCCAACTTCAATATTACATTTGGTTGCATTCAACATGTTTTGCAATTGCAACCATGGTGGTGTTTTAGGTCTCAATTGAGCAGTTTATCCCATAATCTCTATTTTGTTCACTGTCAGCTGTGCAGACGGGCGCAAGTGTAACTAAATAGAATAGAATAGAATAGAACTTTATTTATCCCCTATTGGGGAAATTGACTCGGCCTGTCACATGATTTTGTTATCTGTTTAGCCAAGGTGGGACAAATGCCCCAGGTGTTCTCACATTTAAAACGGTTGAAATAAGTTTTAGTATTAGTTAATGATTTTATTCTCGTTTGGGAACCCATTAGCATTCATAATGCTACATGATGTCTACACATGTAGACACCTCAGAAAGTTTTATGACACTTGCTAGAATATGTTGTTGGTTTATATCAGTTGGCGTCATATAGACTTTGCTCTTCAGTGTTGCTACATCAAGTATGAAAACTAATTTGTATTTGCCAGCTTCGAATCTTAATTTTTATAAAAAGCCGCTTATTCCAAACATAATTAACCCTAATCACTTTTTTAAGGATCATTTATCTACTGATTTTTTTTTTTTTTTTTTTTTACAGTGAAAATTCTCTGCTGAGCACCTTTTGAAGCTGATACATTGTACTGCAGGATGAAAAATATGAACATTTTCTGTCTTGTAATGGATCGGCTCTCATAGAGCAAAGAATACATTTATTTGGGTTGAAGACTGCATGTTAATGAAATAGATCATGAGCAGTTTCATTATGGTAATGGGTTGCTGCACTTCCCTCGTGACCTAATATCTTATTTATGATGACTTTTTTAATTTGATAATGATTTGTAGATCATTGCATTGCCTTATACACTGTATTAATATACATATAGTTGGCTTGAACCAGATGCAATTTGTTTAGTCTCATTTAAGCCTCTAAATATAAATAGGGATTAGAAGTGGGTTAATGAAGTCATGTTCTGGGGGAGAAATAATATTTCTCTCTTATGCAGGATACGGAGTCATTTCTGTAATTGGTTAATGTATCATTTTGCACATTCTTTATGTGAAATGAAGTGGCCAGTGCCATTTGTTACCTTAAAATTAATGTAATTGAAGCTGCAGTTAGATATATAAAGACACTGTGGGGCAGTTTTAAGGAACACTATTCTAATATATCCATCATTCTTAAAAAGAGATCTAAATTTTGCAGATGAACTCACTGCTCTAAGAGTGAACTATACTGGACTGACTAGCCATCTTTGTAATGTGATGATGGTTACGAACGTCACTTAAAATGTCTGCATTTATATAACATTTTTTCATAATCATAGTTATGATGTACAACCCCCATTTCCAAAACAATAAGAAGAATCTGTATTTAGTTAATACTTTTGAATTTTTATTTAACTGAAAAAAGTATATAGAAAACATTCCCAGTGTTTTCAATGAAATGTATTTTGTAAATTTTAATAGATTTAGAATTTCATGCTTCCAACATACTCAAAAAAGTTGGGACAGAGGCATGTTTACCATGTGTTTTATCACCTTTTCTTTTAATTACACTTTTTAAAAAGATTTAACTGAGGATACTTATATTTACAGTTTTTCTTAGTGGATGATTTGCCCATTCTTGCTTGACTCAAAAGTCTTAAATGTCTGTTCTTCATGATGTACTATACAGTTTAAATAGGGAACAGATCTGAACTGCTGACAGGTCAGTCATGCACATGCACTCTTTGTCTTTGAAGCCCTGCTGTTGTAGCATGAGCAGAATGACACCTGGCATTGTCATGCTGAAAAAAACATTGAAAGCAGATGCCAGCAAATGTCTCTCTAAAATCCCCCAGTATGCCCCTGTGTCAATAGTACCTTCACACATTACAGGTCACCCATGCCATGGCTGTGCCACCATAGCATGACAGAAGCTGGCTTTTGCACTTTTCACATATAATAATCTGGGCCGTCTAGTTTTCCCATTTTAACTTTGGCACAAAGAGATCAATGTTCATTTTCCCCCAAAACAAGCTCAAGTTCATTTGAGATGAACTTTATGAACAGATTAACAGTTTTCTTATAAAGTGTGGCACAAAGTGCTGCACCATGACCCATCTTTGCCTGCAAAATCTAATGGTATGTCCCAGTTGCGCACTTAATTCTTAATTCAAATATCCACAATATTCACTTAAAACTGACTTTTGAATTTTAAGTGTGGGGCTAAGGGACACAACTGTCCCACAATGCTGCAGTAAAGGGAGGAGCTACTTATGTGGCTTTTATGTTTTAAACCTTTGTCTAGTCTTTTATAGGAATATGTTTTTCCATGATTTTGTGATTTTATATGATTTTATAGGTTTCTATAGTAATTTACATTTAGAATTTAATGGCTGCAACACACTCAACAAAAGTTGGGACAGAGGGATGTTTTCCATTGTGTTACAACACCTTTCATTTTACTAACATTTTGGAACTGAGGATACTAATTGTAGTAGTTTTGTAATTTGGAAATTTTGCTCATTCTTGCTTGATATTAAACTTTAGCTGCTCTACAGTCTGTAGATGCTGTTGTCTGATTCTCCTCTTTATGGTGAGCTTGACACCCATTTTTTTTTAGAAAACAGTCTGCAAGCATATCACTTCTGATCACAGCACGTGGTCCCACAGTCTTTCGGTCCATCTGAGATGAGCTCAGGTCTAGAGAACTCATTGGAATTTCTGCATAGAGCTGATGTATGGCTTCCTCCTTGTGCAACAGTTTCAAGTTGCATGGTGTACTGTGTTAAGTGAAAAAGGTTTTCTGAAGTACTCCTGAGCCCAGACTGCTATATTTATCACAGTAGCATGACAGTTTCTTGGGCAATGCCTCCTGATGGCTCAAAGATTATCTGCATTCAATTGTAGTTTTTGGCCTTTTATGTACTAAGATGTCTCTGAATTCTCTGAATCTTTTCACAATATTATGTACTGTAGATGTTGTAAGAAGTAACATTCTTTACAATTTTGCATTGAGAAATGTTCTTTTTGAACTAACTGAGTTTATGCACAAAGTGTAAGCCATGACCCATCCTCACTTGCAAAGACTGAGCTTTTGATGAATGCTACTTTTATACCCAGTCATTATATTTCACCTGCTATCAGTTAGCCTGCTTAATGTGGAATCTTCTAAACTGGTGTTAATTGAATATTCTGTGCACTTTTTTTAAATTCTCATTTTAACCCTGTCACAACGTTTCTTGAATGTGTTTGAGCATCAAAGTCTAAATGTATGTATATTTAAAATCATTTTTGTACTTTTATACTAAAAGTTCATGTGAATTAACATATCACAGACATTTTTTATTGCATTTTTAAAAAATATCCCAACTTTTCTGATAATGGAGTTTGTTGTTAATAAAAGGTTTGGAAGTGAGGTTTGCGATAATGAAATCTTTCAGTATTGCATTGTATTGTTCATGCTGAATTACAGTGTTTTTATACATTGTGTTGCCCCTCCAGTCTTTTCCCCCTGAAAAAAGGGAAGAAAAGCCAGCCTGGGACTGACAGGCTCAATTTGTTGTGAGGATGACACGGGGACGACACATAGTAGATTATAAAATGCAGAGACGTGCAGAGGTCAGATAAACAATTTGCCACCAAACTTGGGTACCCATAATACTCTATGCCTTGTCTGCTCAATATTAGGTTGGGGTGGGGGGGCTGAGGTGGTGTTCAGGAGCACAAAAGAACAGTGAAAAAGCCTGGGAGCTGATGGCAGTCAGGTTTGCATTTTTTTTTCTGGGTTAATTCACTGGATGAAAAGCTGCACTGTGCGATGTGTCATATATCAAAGGCAGGGCATCAGTAATCTTTGCTCAAGGGCACGGATAACAGACAGATAGACATGTGAATGAGATGGAAAAAAAGCAACTCATCCTTTTCTGCTAACACCACAGAGGAGATAAAGGAAGATTTATGAGTCATCTTGGACCACATACCAGCATGCGGCCCCATTTTTCACATGCTCCAAAAATTGGTGCTGGAAAGCAATCTGCTTGTCACTGTGTCCATCAGGTGCTTCAGGAGGAAATTGGGTCCTTCGGGCTTTTTACTCCACAGTCAGCTATTTTCTTTATGGTGGTTTTGTTTTTAATGGTATCCATAAATATATGTAGGGTTATAAGTACCTTTATCACCCAAGATGCTTTTCTGTGTGATGTGATGTGCAGTCTGTGCTGCTGCTTTTGAACTGAAACTGGGCTGATAGCGGCCATGCAGGGAATTATGGGAGCTGCTGGCTGCTCGGCACTTTGATTGACACTGATAAGATGGTATGACTACCCTCTTGTTCAAAATGATTGGCAGACATTTCCCTTCATGCCACGAGGAGTGTGTGTGTGTAACAATTTGTGCATTGCTTTGTCTAGGCTTTTATAGGAATATGTTTTTTCATGATTTTATGATTTTATGGGTTTCTAGTATGAAAGTTGAAGGTCACATTCATTTGAAAATTACACTGCACGTCCAAACGTTCATTTCATCCAGTGTTTCCTATGGATCAAGAGTAATAACAGGGTAGTTTGTTCCCATTTGCTGACCAGAATCTTCCGGTGAAGGATTTACACTACATGTTGGAACATTGCTGTAAAGATTTGATTGCAGTCAGCCACAAGAGCATAAATAAGGGCAGATACTGATGTCAGATGATTAGTTCTGGATCACAAACGCCACTCCACCTCATCCCAAATGTACTGAGAGCTCCATCCATCATTCCAGAGGATGCAGTTCCACTGCTCCACAATCCAGGGCTGGGGCATTATACCCCACTAACTGACACTTGTCATTGTGCATGATGATGATACACCTGGCTGCTTATAAGCTAATATAACTAAAACTAACAAATTAATACACATTTCAAAGATGCATCTTAGAAAATTATATAAACCACTCTCTTGAACCATCAGACAAAGCAAAGCACATGATACATATTCAAACGCCTGTACAATAATTAATGTACTATTACATGTGTTCTTCAGTGCAAGCTTTATGTGAGTGGTTTTACCACCTCTGTACTGTGCTTCCATTGGAGCTAAAGCACTTTGGAAAACCTGTTAAACTTAATGATGATTCTGTCATGGTTAACAAAGAATTTTTTACTGTTGTGAAGGGAAACATGTAGCTCATTAATGCCAACATTTTGCAGCACAACGTGTACATATTTATAAAAAGCAATCATAAATCACTATTTAATGATGCTAGGCATGTGTTAGGTTTATTTTTGCCAGCTACAGAGTCTTATCTTATAAATACCTTACTCATTTAAAGCCTGAAGTCTGTAGTGGGTACATTTTCTTTTATAGGAAATGCATATGAATATACCGCCCTCTGTTCTAATCAGTGTTACATATTTTTTGATACAAAAGCATGACCTGTTATTTAAATTTTTTTCTATGATAGAATTCATATATTGCTATATATTCTTATTGGATTTCTCAGGCTGCACATATAGTTATATTACACATATCATATTATAGTAGCCTGAAATTCATATAACGTGCCAAATGACAAATCTAAACTTTGACCACAGGTTCTTTTCAACCTAGTCATTATGTTAGATAAGCTGATAAATATCTCAACAAAAAAATAAACTGTAGTGCATGACTCTGTGATATGTATGTGTAAGGCTGTATTGTTAGAATACATCTGGTGTGATTTTTCTGTTGTATAATCCAACTGACATTAGGATTGTGGAATATTCGTTGTCATTTAGTTTTTAAAAGCTGCTACACCACAGTCCAGTAGTGCCTTGAAACTGAAAACTCAATGCAAACTAGTGTAAATTTGTTACGATTTTTGGCTAATGTTCTGTGAAGCTCATATAACCTCAGACCAGTTGTTTTTGGAGTTTGCAAAGTTAAATTTCAAGCCTTTTGCCAATTTTATTAAGGCTTTGTTGGTGTTCGCGTTTCAGTTTATGATAACCCTGAAGATGTACACATTTAGTCTGTGAAATGGAACACAAAGACAAATTCTCCCCAGAGAGCTACTGGAGTCATAGCTAATACTCAACAGCCTGGCTCTGTCTTATGAAGACATGAGCAAATGTTTCATCTTTAAGTGTTCAATTAGGAAAAATATGGGATAATTGCACACAAATGGATGGCTAGCATGAGAGCTATGTTCCACTGCAACTTCTTGGCAAAAGTTCACTGAATCATACAAGTCCCATGTTCCCCCAAAATGATTATGTGCATTTATTTCATCAATTACAGCACTTATGTTTTAAAGTATGACATGAACATGACATTCGTGTTCTGAACATTTGGTTCCCATTTTTGGCTCTCACTTCCAATTGAAGTATTGTTTTAAACAGGAGATTGTGGGCATATGTACTGAAATAAAATTTACTGAACCGCATGTGCTATGCATGGATATATGTACTAGCATGCAGAATTCTTCATTTGTATGCTCTACTTTTAGGCTACATATACTCTATGCCTTGAGCTAATATTTCTGCTGTTCCTAAGATGTTTTGAATTAAAACAAAGTGATTTCTCCTGCAGAGATACCAGAATAGCATTTTTGGCCAGGCAAGCAAGCCAAGTGGAACACATGGATCCTGTCTCTCATGTGTGTGTGTGGATGCCAAAGTGTTCTGTGTTCTAGTTTGCTTTTTTGTCACAGAGGTGTTATTTTTCCTCTGAAAGTGTTAATTGACTGCCAGTATTAAAGAGGAACGAAGCTGACATACACCACAGGCACTTAACTCTAGGAACTGCCATTAGCTAGAACTGTCCACTGACAAAATGTGTTAATATGGCCTGTAAGGAAAACCAGATGCTTTAAAGTATGTACTATTTCAGAGGAACTGCATATATTAGTACAATGGGGACACAGTTTAAGAGAATAATTCTATTTTGCCCACAGACTACATGCACAAAATACTAAATAAAGGCAATATTCTGTAGCATTAAAGGCGAAATGGAAGCAGTTTGTTTTTATGATTAACAGAAAAATGACAAAACAGCTCTGACTATGATGCACTGTATGTTCTGACATCTTTCATAGTAAATATACACAGTAGCTTTTCTGTGGGATTGGACCAGACCAACTAGCCCTCACTCCTCACGTGCATCAGTGAGCCTTAAGTGCAGATGACCCTACCATGAATTCTCCAGTTGTGCTTCCTTTGGTTACTTTTGGTCATTTTTTTGGTTCTAACTATCGCATACCTGAAATAATCTTCAAGACCTGCTGTTTTGGAGATGTTTTTCCAGTACATTAACTTTAAGTACTGACTGTTAATTTGTAATATACCCCACTCCCATGACACTTGCTATTTAAATGAATAAACTAGATAGTCAATGTTATTCACTTTATATTTCTATTCCACCTGTCACTGGTGTTAATGTTATGGCTAATTGGTGTATGCTGCATATCATTGCAGTCATATGAAAACCATCTCCATGTTTTTCTATTAATTTAGCACACCAGCTGACCATTGTGTGGTCATTTTATGATGAGTGGACCAGTAGAAATATAAAAACTTGGAATTAAAGTAACACATTGTAATTGTTTTAGAATTAAATTAATTGCTTTTTTTATGGTATTTAAGCATAAGCGACTACATAAAAAATATCTATAAAATCGCATTCCATCAGGTGCCCAAATTTCTGCTTTGCAGCATATATGTTTTAGAGGAAATGCAGTATGGTTTCTGATTCAGTTCTCTTCTGAAATCTTGCCAGCCAGTACACTCTTAAAATAAGTGGTTGGAAGTGGTTCTGCTATGACATCACTTAAAAAAATCTTTTCTGGCACCTTTATTTTAAGAGTGTGTCTGGTTAATAGATTTGGTTGTCTGTTATCTATCTGCCTATCGTTCAGAAATGTACGAAAAGTTATATAAGAATACATATGTTTTGCAGAAACATGCTCCTTTTCTGCACTGGACATAACACATTCATTATTCCTGATTCAAGTGTGTACACTGGTTCCACATGAAGAAGTATATCTCATCAGTATAGTACCATCAGCTTATTATATTGCTAACAACTGAGCTGCAGCCTAATTTGTCACATATTTATTAATGTTATACATTCAGTTTGGGTCAGAGGTGCCAGTCTGCAGTTTGAGGTTCTAAATAGCATTACATAGGATTTGCTAGATTTTGACAGAAGATTTAAAATATTGATCAATTTTTTAACCTTTTCTGGCATCTTCTGTGTCTAAGAGCTGAGAAACATAACGTTCCAAAGATTTAATAGCTGACAACTGCAAATATTGTATAACTACTCTATAGCTCCTCCTCCTGAAACTCACTTACTTGCATAACCAGCTGTTACCACTTATTAGGTTCCATAATATATTGTATGTGCAATATCCTGTTTGCTGCTGCATCTTTTACTGTGGGTATTTATATATTACATTACATATTTATATATTACATATTTATACCACACAGTCTTAATCTAACTTTTTGGGAAGTGCAATATATTCCTTTTCCAAAGTGCAATTTCATTGGAGCAATACTCACTTAAAGCACAATACTCTTTTATACAGCTGTTTACACAGTATAGAGTTATAGTATACAGTATAACTGATCCGGTATATATATTGTTATATAATATTTACATAGTGTAAAGTTAGAATATATAATGTTTAGAACCTTTACATAGTGTGTTTTGATTAAAGTTATATTCGATTAATTTTTATCCTATATTGATTTTTCCTACTCTTTATCACTTAGTGCCCCCTTGTTTTTTCTGTCTGTCTGAGCTGCTGTAACAAACAATTTCCTCCGGGATCAATAAAGTTTTCTGAATCTGAATCCTGAATCCCAATCCTAGTCTGACCACTATGCATACTTTGTACTTTCCCTTATCTAACACACTTTAATAATATTAATTAATAATTAACAATGTTCTCATATGCTAGGCCAGGTATGTCTGAGAAAGGAAAACACAAAAATGTGTAGACCATTGGGACCCCAGGCCTGACTTTACCCTGGTTTTGCTAACGAGGAACTGTTAAATTTTTCAGTGATGAATCTCACCACCTTGATTTGCTCTGCAGAGCCATATATGTCATCCCTTTATTAAAAATAGAATGTTTTGAACTGCATGCAGCACAAGATCAAAATATTTCAAAATATTGTTAATCAATATTTTTGGCCCTCATTTGCACCTCAGCATAGCTTTTTACAGTTTCTCTGTCTGGAAGCTGAATGATTTTCTCTCTTTCTCTCTCTCTCTCTCTCTCTCTCTCTCTCTCTCTCTCTCTCTCTATCTCTCTCTCTCTCTCTCTCTCTCTCTCTCACTCACTTTCTTTCTGTCTGTCTCATTCCTTCTTTCTCTCTTTCTCTGGCTTGCTCTCATGTATCAAGTTGCATGGAGGGCTAGTGTGTGATGGCTCCACTGGGCTTTCAGAAAGCTGGCAGCTCAGAGGGGACAGTGGGGATGAGCTTAGCACAACAGGCATATTGACTTTGATATCCTATCTGTTACCACCACTTCCCTTTTACATGGCTGCCAGCAGAGATGACATTAGAGCATTAGGCGCAGTGCTAGCGCCAGGCTCAGTCTGCCCAGCAGTGGGTGGGAAGTGTGTTCACGTGTGTTCTCTCAGCCTCGGCTAGAGAAGACACCCTGCTCACACCCTCCTCACACTGTTGCTCCCTCGTTCATGGCACGCCAACGAAAGTCAGGTCAAGGTGAGTGCAGGGGGGCGAATGCAGGTTCAACAAGCAGATGTTTTTTGATGGTAATTGCGAGGCAGCGAAAGGCGAGGGCCAGCCCCGAGATGTAAAAGCACGCACTTGTTGTGCGCCTTGTCAGTGCCGAAGGCCGGGCAATGCTTGTTTTCTCCCAGCCCCCTCGAGCTCTGCCATACCTGCTGTTGCTGTCAAGCCTCCTTGCCAACAGTGACATCTGTTCCTGAGCGTGCCTGCTGAATCTGAATGTCAATATCCCTCGCCTTGAACCGCAACAGAGAAGTATTTGTCACTCAGCGACAATCATCCCTCAAATGAAAGGTTAGCGAGACGATGTGAGCCTTTAATCAGGCGGCAGGAGAGCGTCTGTCAGCAGTGCCTTTTAAACATGCAGCAGCCTCCGCCAGCCGCCAATGAGCCGAGTGATTGATCTGTGCAAATCATTTTCTTTTTGCTACTGTCAGTGGAGAGCTGATGGTGAGGACGCCGGCATGAGGATTAAATATGACTGCTCTAGGCTCTTTGGCCCCCATGATGAATCCTCACTTCTTCACATTTGCCTGACTGTCACAGTGTCCAGCCCAGTCTAGACTAAGGCCATAAAACATCAGTCTCTACATCACGTCATTAAAAGCTCTGACACTTATGACACTTTAGCATGGTACCAGCCTTACTGACCCCCTACAGTATCTCTATACAACTGGCAGAGCCAGCACTTGCCACAATCAGCACACAGGTAGGTCAAACTTGGTCAACAGTGCAACCAAGGGAAGTGTGCGATGCCTTTAAATATGGGCTCTTGATGTAGTATTTGCATCATTTCAGCAAGTTTGTTTTTGCTATGTTTCTTGTGGGATAAGTCAGTGATTGAGATCAAGTTCGACTTGCCCTGACCATAAAGTGTAGATTACACTTAAAAAGCTCTGAAAACATTTGTAAATGGAAAAGCAATTGCCCTGCGAGGGGTTTGTAATTTTGTGGTATTAAATAGCCTGTCAGAGCAAAATGAAGTAGTGCTTCTCCACTGCCAAAACCTATACACACCCTAAAAACCTATAAAATGCTCACACAGAAAGCTCTATAGCTTTTAATGGGAGAGGGCACTGTTTTTACCACCACTTCGTTTTATCATTCAACTGCATTATTATGTTATTTCAGCAGATTTTAACCTTATTACACCAAGCTCAGTCTGATTTATGTAGTTATTAGCGAGTCCAAACTCACAATAGAAATGATACATTAATCAGAGTTTTACTGTAAGACAAATGTTTTTCCAATTGAAGAGAGTGCGGTTGCAGTTAAAGGGATCCTCATTAGGCCCTCGTTATTGGCTAAGTGCTTCTCATTTTCTTGCTGAAAGCTGGGCCTCACTGATCTTTATACCCCTCTGAAGATTACCTCCAACATCACCCACCGTTCATTTGCTCTTTCTGACGCAACGGTTACATTTATTTTTAATGTCTGGACCATGTCGTTGACCTTCAATTCCTGCTGAGTCTAGCACCTGCTGACCCTGCCCTTAAATCTGTCAGTGCAGAGATATATACGGGCCTGCCGCGTCTTAGGCCAGCCTGAGCCTGCCTGTCATGTCCCTCTGATGTTCTACATCTTGTTTGGGAGATATTTCGCCCGTAATGTTCTGTGACCTTTTCCATTGAGCGTGGCGGTCGTCCAGCAGCTTGGAGAGGGGCGAAATTGAGCTGTTTCATTCCTCCCCAAGGAGTCTCACGTTTCTCTCTCTGACCATTTATTTGATAGCTATCATTTTCTTGAATTCATAGACGAAAATTGGCATTGATTTGCAGGATGATGGATGCTGAGAGTCCTTCTATTGACACGGCCATTGACAGTTTTCAGTAAATTCTGCATCTAATTATCACTCTTGGCTAAATGATACCCCTGACTGGCTGGGAGAGGTGGTCGATGGGTCTGGCTGCATTGTTCCTGAAGGCCCTATTGAGCAATGTGTCAGGCTCGTGTGATGTAGCTGAACTGAGAGCACATTTCTCTCAGTTAGCACCACAGCGTAATTAAACCTAATGCTGACTGACGTCAGAGCCAGAAAAGATGCACATGGGAGATTGATGTGATTAATTGTTGCTCTCAAGTGCTTAAATGCTTTTATCAATATGCTTCTTTTATCTGGATTTTCACCCATAAATGGAAAAACCTCATTTTAAATTCCTAATCAGTATCATTTTACATTTGTAATCAGCATTTCATAGATGATATACATTTCGATTATGTTTACTTCAGTTTTTTCTTCCACTGTTGATTACAATACAATAACCATTACTGACACAAATCAATATCTGCGCTGACTTCCAGATGAGGGAAGATGTGCCTTTAGATATTGCAATGACTGAGCTAAATCACTGCTTTTTGAGTTTTAGATGCCATCAGTGGGCACCTGCTGAAGGAGGTGTGACAGGCCAGGGTTGGCCAGGTGAGCTAAGTAATCTGAACCCAAAGCAGCCTTCTTTTTCCCACAGCAGCTATGAATCGACACTTCAGCAGAGCTAATGGCTCACTCCTGCTCCTTCACAGGCAGCCTATTGTGCTTTGGAACAAGTACTGAGGGAGGGGGGAATGGTGTAATCCTGAACGTGCCCTGGATCAGTCCGTTTGAATTTCACACCCACACTGATGAGCATGTCCGGCCACACTGAAGGTCCTCTATGTGCACTGTTCCCAAAGAGACCCTTCACAGGATCATAGAACTACCATGGCCCCTACCCCGGTGATCCAACCCCAATTACCCCTGCCCCAGAACTAAAGTAGATTACCTTACACTTTAAAAGATAAAGGTACCAAAAAGCCATTGTATTACAATACAATAACCAAAAAGGTCCCTTAAAAAACTTTATTCATTAGAAAGAACATTAGAGTGCCTAATATAAATAAAAAGTGCATAACATTTTCCTAGTAACTGAAGGTTTTCTTCTAGAGCCATACATACAAGCCAAGTACAGTTTTACTTTATGACTGTATATTATTGATCTGATCATCAAACACTGCGCTTATTATTCAGTAATTATTCTTTTGGCTTATTATTATCTAGTAACTACTATGAAAGTGTAGTTAAAAATAAAGCTACCTAAATGGTTCTTAGAAGTATAAAAAATAATAGCTACAATGTGGTATACTGATATTGGTAATTTTGCATTTGATATTTTACATTTGTATATAACTATTAAATTATGTTCAGGTTCTCTAAACTTTTAAACATCTATTGAAAATGTTTATCACTGAACTATCTATTGATCTATAGAGATTCTTTAATCAAATGCTTCTTCTGTAGCATTCAGTGCAGTTTTATTTATATAGCCCTTTTTACACATGACATTGTTGCAAAACAGCTTAACAGAATCAGGGTCTGAGCCTCTGGTAAGCAAGCCAATGGGGACAGAGGCAAGGAAAAAGTTCCTTAAGCTGGAGGAAGAAACTCAAATGGAGAAAGAGTTCTTCTGTGGTCAATTCTGGGTAGCAATGAAAATTAATAAAATGTTTTCCTGAGTAATCACTGATGAGCATGAAGTTTCAAAGTAAAAGTAAAAAGTGCCGTCATTTAAAGTCTGTAGCTTGGAGCAACAGCCCCACTGCAGTCTGGGTGAGCAACAGTTTTGCCTCTGGGGTGGTCCATGGTGGTCGAACTGGACTGGAGGACAGATATTTTATTCTAATAAACCGTTCTCCAGCCACTCTTTATTACTCTTTAAATGTAAAGTTGTGAGAAGTGAGAAGGAAAGTCCAGACCCACCAATGAGCCTGAAGTTTAAGGGGTTACTTGAATATGTTTTTTTAGTTTCTCATTGCCAAAAACAATCAAAACAGTGCAGTATAAGGAGCAAACCTCTCTCCTGTCTTGTTTATGTGGGGTTTTATGCATTCACGGCTGGGGAGTGAAGCATCCAGCTGTTATGGTTAGTAGCCAGAGCAGGCTGGCGAGATGGCAGCAGTGTGGCACCAGGCGAGCAGAGAGCATATGGCCTGGATGGCGTGACGGAGCACACCGAACAGAATGCGATACTTCCGACTTCCCTCAGGGACTGTCACCATGAGGAACAGCCCTCCAGACACAAATCCAAAAGTACAGCAGATCAAACTGTGTTTGCTAGCTCAGTGCCTAGGGGAGACTCGCCTTGTGAGGTGTAGCTTGGCAAGTCATCACTGTGCGTAAGAAAGGAGCACTTTTATTTTCCCAGTGCCTCCTACAAGCATTGTTCATTTCATAAATGACACATTAGGGCGATTTCTGTTTTTTTTTCCACAAAGATTGTTTGTAGCCTCCATTTCCTGTGTGAAAAGAATTTACCACATTTTCTCTCTTTTTATTGGGTGGTTGTAAAACACAACAAAATCACATCCAATGGTGATTATGTTGCTTTCCATTGAATTAGACAAACTCAGGCCCACACAAATGACACTGAAATAAATTGATATAATGGCAAGAATTTATGTCTTGGCATTGTGCAACATGAAAAATTTTGTTCTATGATTTTAAATTTTGTATCTGACATGTAATGGGATCTTAGAAGCGTTAGAAGAAAATAAATCGCCTTTTCCTCATATTTACGTATGAACTGGGGCTGTGTGCTGCTGTGGGTTATTTTAGGAGCTGGTGGGAGAGAGTTGCTGGGGTTGCTGCTTCAGTCCACCTATGCTGTTGTGCAGAGATAATTGCTTGATGGCCAGAAGGCTTTGATTGGTTATGTAGTTGTGGTCTCAGTGGAGGCTGAATTCTTTGGCATGAGGAGGGGCTGGTGGGTGGTTGGGTTCATATATTACTCGGATTTTTTTTTTTCTATCTCTCGACCTTTGGGAGGGTCATGGAGGCATGCAGGGTCACTCAAAGTTCAGTGTGAAGAGGGTCAACGGTGAACACTTAAACATAACAACCTTGCTGTTTACCACAAGAACTGGCAGTGCAAGTGGGACGGGGAATTTGCAAAAAAAAAGGAAAATATTTTCTGTTTGTAAGATGATCATTCCACTCTTTTCTTGACTTGCTCATACTGCATTTATGAGATTTTGTAAAACTATGTTAAACACAATTTAATTTTTATTAGTTTGTGTTTGCATGCATGTGTGTGTTTGAGTGGGTGTAAACTGCAAAACTGGCCTGTATTGTGTTTGGTCTTTTAAGGTGGTATTTTATGGTAGATGTGCTGGAAGCAGGAAAAATTGGACATGCATAAGGATCTGAGCCACTTTGACAAGTGCTTTATTACAATTGCTAGACGTCTTAGTCAGAGCATCTCTAAAACAGCAGGTCTTGTGGGGCGTTTCTGGTATGCAGTAATAAATGTTAAAAAAATCAATGATCCAAGGAAAGACAACTGGTAAATCAGCAACAGGGTCATGGGCACCCAAGGCTCACTGATGCATGTGGGGAGTGAAAGTTAGCCCATCTGGTCTTGTCGCGCAGAAGCGCTACTGTGCTTTAAAAAACTAAATGCTGACTCTAAGAGAGGTGTCAGGACATACAGTGCACCACAGTCAGAGCTGTTTCAGCAGCATGAGGGCGACCTGCTCAATATTAGACAGGTGGTGTTAATAATATGGCTGATTGGTGTATTATCCCGCTGATTGGCACTGTGACTATTAATTTTGCCTTGGAAACATCCTTATTAGATTTCAGATTAAACCACAATATACAATTGTATATTACATCGCAGATACACACAGTATTTTTCTTTGTCTTGCTTTGCGATTCTTTGCTAAAATCATGTGACTGTCTACAGACAAGGTCCAATTGGCAATGAAGTTAACATTAATGACTGTGTCCATTTTCACACTCTTTCATGTGGAAAAGCAGCGCTTATCAGACTGAAACCACACAGGCCCGGTCAAGCCACCAAAATGTTCGTTTAACCCAACACAGCTTGTGTTTGGGGAATAGCTGCAGCTCAATAGAATGAGGTTCACATCTACTTTTGTGTCCAAAGTCTGAACAGCCTTCTGAGAGCATGCATATCCTCTTATACCCCCCGCAGAGCTCTCACAAGAGGCTGAAAGATTGGAGGCTTCACTAGTGCCAGGTGGAAGGATCCAAACTTAAGGCAGAAACGCAGTTATTTGTCTCAAGGTTAGGGCATTAGATCTGAATAGAGTAGAATATATGCATATTAAAGGGCCTGTATAATGAAAAAACACCTATTCTTTCCTTTTTTTAAATGAAAGAGCTTGATGCAGCATGTAAACATTGGAAATGGTTCAAAATGCACATTTTATCTAGTTTTTATATGGGAAGCTGCAAATGCACCTTATTTATTGCTTTTGAGATTTCATTGGACCAATACATTTTCTTATATTTTGCCTATTTAGCCTGCAACTGTTTTGCCCTAAACATTCACATTATGTAATAAGTAGTGTTTTGGCCGAGACTGCTTTTTAAATGAGCCACAGTACGGGGCTCTCAGAGTTCATTTGCATGCATGAGTCTTAAAAGCACAATGAGATCAGCCTGTTTAGTTATAAGGGATAAAGACTGGAGGCTGGAAAAGAAAAGTGGACTATAAGAGAAAAAAATAAAATGCAGCTAAACTTTTTCTGTATTGAAAACGTATTGTATGTTGATGCAAAAATCACAATACTTAGTTTTGCAAAATTGATGTATTGTTACAGTACAATGTGAGCCATGGGTCCTAATGTATGGATATGGTATTTGATATATACAGTTGTCAGTGACAAAATGTGGCTTATGTGTGCAGCAGTGCTCTTGTAAGTGCCATTACCACCCTCCTGCCATGCAAGCGAGGTGCTCCACGATGCAGTCCTGATTTGGCCCAGCTGAATAGAGTGTCATGTTGTTAAAGGCCCATTTTCTCCCCCCTCTCCTTTTCTGCTCTGTCAGTAAAAGGAACGAGCCGTGAGAGGGGGTGGACGCAGAGGTGTTTGCCATGCCAGCCAAACTCTCTGAGCAAACACGGCCCCGGGTTGAGGAGCTGATTATTGAGCCTTTTCTCTTCCAAGCCTTTGCCTTGCCCGCGAGTTTACATGACCCTTCAACTCTGTTTCCACACAGGCTGAGAGCTGCGCTCACAGGCTTCTGTCTGTGCCGTGAAAAAGGCAGCTTTTGTGGGCTCGCTCTGGTGGGATGTCGAGTTCAGCAGGGCCCAGAATAACAGCCTCCTCTTGGCTGGCCCGTACGACGCTCACTACATCATGTGAAAATCATCAGTGCTCCAGCTTCATTAATCAACATGAGGATGAAGAAATGTGGTTTTGACTGGGTTAGTGCTGTCAGCAAGGCTAATGCTGAAGAGTGAATCCCTATGGGGAGGAATTACTTTGCTCCAATTTTTAAATCATTCCACTGTCAGAAACCAAATTTCTAGGAGCTTCCCCTTACTTTTTCCTTTTTCATGTTTTCCTTTTCTAATTTTTGATTTGGATCATGCTTCAAGCATATTTCCTCTTGCATTGTTTGACCTTCTTGCTTCACTGTGATGCAGTAATGATGAAGACAGGATTATTAAAAATGCCAGAGTATTAAAATACATTGGGTTATAACTTTTTAAATATGTCATGCTACATTTCAACACAGTGCATGCTTTGGAAAGGATTTGTGCTGGGGAAAAGTGCAGTTTATGGACACTGAGCTAGAGACAAGTTACATGCTAGGACTGAATACAATGTCTCATTTATAAATAGGTCTCTGTTTAGGGCCCTATAATGCATGGCTTTCTGACAGGTTGTGATTTTGCCCAGAAACATAGTTGTGGTCACACCCAGCTATGCAATGGCTTTAGATCAAAATAAACAAATCCCTAATGTCTTATCAATGTCCTTCCTGTTGTGGAAGGAATCTCCTTGCCTTTCCAAAATGGAAAATATATCACCAGATAAATAGTTAGCAGGAATTCAATACTAGGGACAGGCGAAACCACTTCTAAGCAGTCTTTCACAATCCAGGCGGCTCCACGGTGAACTGTAATGAATGGAAAGTGTATTGTGAAAAATGGGAGTACCATCAGGATGAAATATGCCTTTCATCCCACATGGCATAATCAGAGGCTGCAGTTTTTCTGAGCTATGGTTCTAGTGTTCCTCTGGAGCCTGCACTTTATCGTGAGGAGAGCACAGGAGATAATGTAAAGGATAATACAGAGCCATTGCCTTTGAGATGACTGTCAGAGTGCTGTTAGCCTGTCAGGCCCTCCCCTGGGGGGCAGGGTCAGCCTGTCCGTCAGAGCTGATTGACACTTGAGGGGTGTAAGCTATCAAAGCCTCTGTCAGTGAGACAGGGTAGAAAATAGGTGTGATGGGTGAAGAATTACTGAGAGTTTAGGAAAAAAAGTGACAAAGAAGAAGTGGAAGATGTTAATGACAGAAAATGTGAAGTGAAGGTTAGGTTTTTGTTACCTGCATAGTATTAATGTTATTCTCACACAGAATTAAGGATCTTTATGCTGCTTTCAGTTGTTTGTGATTTATAATGAATCTGTGTGACATTCTTTGAGATTTGACCACTAGAATTATTGTCCATATATAGGTACAGGTATGATGTCTATAAATATGTTAGTATGGGGCACAGACTAATGCAAGAAGCTGATAATAACCTGTAATTTACTTACTATTAGTAAAAGATAAAAAAAACTAAATTTAAGTTATATTTCTGTCATTTTTTTTTTACCAAATCTTATTTGTTTAATTTCATTACATTTCATTGTTGGCAGCATATGTACAGCTTTTTGTATTGTTGTACTTGTGAGATACTTGATTGGGTCATTTGACTTCATGTAAGCCCTGCGATGGGTTGGCCTCCTGTCCTGGGTGTACCCCGCCTTAGGCCCATAGTTAGCTGGGATTGGCTCCAGTTTCCCCATGACCTGGAAACTGCAGAAGCGGTTTGAGTACATTCAGACTGGCTAGAATTCCAACATTTAACTTAGTGTGGTTCCATTCACCAATGATAGTAGAAGAACAACACAAGTTTATAAGCCTAAGTTATATGTATATAATGGGAAATGTTGCACTGTTAAAACACACACTTATGAAGTAAATCTAGCAGCTCACACTTTCATTGAAAGGACACATCTGTTAAAAGCATTTGTTAACATAAACAAAAAAAAACCTGATTTTAACAATCAAACTTTTTTCTTTTTTGAGTGCATGAACTCATGAGCCTTTCCATTAAACCATAAAACTAGTCCATTGGCCTGATATACTTAAACCTGCTTGTGGGTGTAAGATTTCCACTCCCCTCGCTTTCAGCCAAATTGTTCACAAAACACATTTTCATTTGAAGCAGAGATGTGTGGGATAGCTTGTGTGCAAAATCTTAATCTTGCTCCAATATTTAAACATTTATTTAGCAAGAAAAAAGCCCTAAATGTTCACTCCCCTAAGCAATGAGCTTAGGAAGAGCTTACTGAAGTGAGTAATGTTGCTTTCGGTGAAAGACACTAAAATGAGTCTGTTTTGAAATGGTCACATCTGCTGCGGGTTTGTAGAGAGCGTGATGTACTTCTTTGAAGGATGTAGACAGAGACAGAGTGAACGGACTTGTCTTCTTTCTTATCACATGTCCTCCTTCCTCCATCTTGACCGTCTGTCTGAGCTTCTTAGTCTGTCTCCTTCTTCCCACTCTCTGATTAGACTTGACAGAGAGTTGATTCAAATAAGGCTGCAGTGTAGGCATTGCCTGCACTCAGTGTACACTGAAGAACAGGAGAGAGATTTCCTAATAGGGAAACAAATAAGCACCCAGGCTCCAGTTTCTGCAATTATTTCTATTGCTTGTACCCACAGTATTGACAGATGCTGAAAATAGGCTGTCCCTCTCTTGCTAAGTGTTTAGCATCCATTTATTTTCATTTCTTTCCTTAAGGAAAAACAATGATGAAAGGTTACTGCTTTTCAGTAACCCATTAAACTCACATAAATACAATTCCCTCTGTAAAAGATGAATTTATTTCTTGGATAATGCATTTTATCTTCATAATTTTACATGGCTTAAAATGGCAAAGCATTTTTTTTCAGTGTAAGATTAAAAGTGTTTGGTAATAGTGTTCTTATGCTGTAACAGTTTTTCATTAAGCTCTAATTGTTATTGGGATTTGTGGAAGTCTATTATCAATCTTTATCTATATGCTTTGCACAGATGTTGATCAATGAAAATGCTTTCCCTTGCTGAATGTATTGGACATAACAGAGCAGCCACTAGCAGGGCTATTTAATAGCCCCTATAAGATCCCAGAACCAAGATCAATAAGGCATTGAAATAAAAAGATGAAATTACTTTTTCCCTTTTTTCAGAAGCTCCATTGCAGAACTGAAAGCTCCAAAAGTTTTTCCTTCAGCTTCGGAAATAATTCTGTGAAAAGAGAAAACAACCATCTAAAAGGTTTTTTTTTATTGCTTCAGCCCCATTAAAATTCGTGTGAAGTTTATACATATCACTACATCAAATACACATGAATTATAAATGCCTCACATAACGGTCTTGCACTTGTAGCCCCTGGGTTCTGATTTGGTGTGCGTGTGCATGTGAACTTTGTTGTTACATTGACCAAGCCAAATTGGAGTAATGTGGATCTCGATCTTTTATCGTTTGCATCACGTTACCACATGCAAATGAATAAACATCTCCACCTCCTTGTTTCACTTAGAAATTGCATTTGTTGCTTCGGTCAATGAATTTGCTATAGTATGTGATATACTGTTAGTGCTGGAAATGAATTTTGTTGCTGTAGTCTGTCCTCTGCAAACAGCTTTTCACCTAATAATGAGTATTAAATTATGTTTCCTCGTAGAGAGGGCGGTTTGGCTAATTTACCTAATGGGGACTGTAAGACAGTATGCAGTAAGTAAAGCAAAGCTTACTTTGATGGTGGAAAAAAGATGTTGTGCCAGGGCATGGCGCAAAAGGGTTGCTCTAAATCTCTTTCTTTTTCAGAGGTATGTTTGGGGCTTAACATGCAATAAACCAATCAGAATTGCACATCATCCTATCTTTAAAAGGCAATGGGTGCATGATCTAAGGTGCATTGCTATTATAATGCCACATTTACCAGTCAAACCAAACTTTCAGCAAGGAAAATGACCTGCACGTGCACAAAGTAAAAAAAATGTTCAGAAAAAGCATTATTTCACCTAAGCTTTTCGAATGCCATTTGTTATACACCCACATGTCACTGAAACACTACTCTTCAACATGGTTTAAGAAGATGCCACTGACTTTAAACACGATTTTTGTTCATCAAAAGCCCAGTGTCATTTTACTGCCTGAAAATAGCAACATACCAACAATGTACGCTGCCATTTGAACAGCACCACTCCTATGAGCGAGAAATTATGAAATTGATTTGTTATTTTGAGAACGTGTTTGAATGGTGTGAAATAGAGGAATGCGCCGGTAATAAACTAGCAAAAACACTGAGTAGCATTCCTGCTGATCCAAATTGGGGCCTAAGAGTGTAAAGTGAATGAAAATGGCATGATTCCTGAAAGCATTTTCATGATACACATGTGATATTTATATTTATTTGTTTAGTTTTTTGGCTTACACAGTAAGCCTTTTTTGATTACCTACTTAGTATTTATTTTTGTTCTTGATCAAATATGGGTGTTATATTTTAAGTAAATGTATTAATTATACCGTCTATAAATAAATTAATACAGTAAATTATATAAATAAATTAACACAATAGTTGCATGATGGATGTACATCTACTTGTCACTTTGCTGTATAGACACAGGTTAGCTATAATATTAAATCCCATGTGGTATTAAAACACCACTGACCCATCAAAGCATGGACTCCACAAGACTCTTCTGAACGTGACATTAGCACCAGATCTTTTAAGTCCTGTAAGCTGGGATGTTGGGCCTCCATGGATCAGACTAGTTTGTCCAGCACAGATACTGAATGGAATTGCATTTTGGGGAATTTGGAGGCAAAGTCAATACCTTGAACACTTTCATGCTCCTCAAACCATTTCTGAACATTTTTGCACTGTGGCAGAGACCATTGTCCTGCTACAAAGGCTGCTGCCGTTAATTAATACTGTTGCCATGAAGCGGTGTATATACTAGCCTTAGCTAGCCCATCTGCTACATGTGCAGCAGTGAGCAATGACCATGTTGACAGCTCTTCCTGGGACCACTTTTGGTTTTTACTCTTAACTGCAAACTGGGAACACCCCACAAAACCGCCCATTTGAAGAGGCTCTGACGCAGTTGTCTAACCAACACAGTTTGGCTCTTGTTATAGTCACTCAAATCTGTACTCAAATACTGTTCATTTTTTTCCTGCTTCCAACTACATAACATATCCCACCCCTTAACCTGTGCAACTGTAACAAGATGATGTTTTTCATCTCCCCTGTTGTTGTGACTTTTCAGTGTACACTTACGTTGCACCAGTTTGTGTTGTTTACAGGCTTTCTATAATTGCTCCAAATCTATTGTTTTTATTATGCAGTTATACAGTGATGTAGCACTAATTATCATAAAAACAAAAACATTTTGGCATACTGTCAAATATGACCAAGGATATGAATATGGAGAGTGAATGAAACTGACACTTGAGAAAACGGAGTTGTCTGTGTTGCTCTGGAGAGTTTGCTTGAAGTTTGCTTGTGTCTCTGTGAATTTCCACTGGATGACCTCTTCCTTCATTACATACATATAGACTAGGAAAAGTCAAGGTGACCAGACAGGCCTCTATTGCACTCTGTTGGGCTTGACATACTCTACCTTCCTGTGTCTTTGTACTGTAAATAGTTTTGGAGCACTGTGTCACCTCTTGTATTGCTCTGTAGATCTAGGTGTTTGAATTCCCAGTCTCGGGAGTTGTATCACATTTTCCTCTGCTATTTGATGGTGTCATATCATGTGCGAGGTCCAAGGCCTCACTTGTAGACACATGCCTACTGTAATACACTTCATAATGTTTCATTACTGTGTACACAGCACTGTGGCTGGAAGACAGATAGCTGTGATGATGTGTAGAACAAACCTGGAATCTCTATGATCAAACTGGATCACTTCACAATGTGAAATGGGAATAATAAACACCTCTCTTTGTTTTCCTTTCCCCCAACCAGTCCCAGCAAGCTTTTGGAGTGAGATGTGCGTAGTAATAAATTACTACATGACGTCATCTGACCTGCTCCAAGACTTCAGGGGTGGACCATGGACCAGTAGACCACTCGGGGAAGGTGGTGGGGGTGTTATGGCATTTAGACACATGGATAAATAGCTGCTCCTCATTTATGCTTGTCTGGGGTTTTAGCTTTGGGCCGGACTTCACACTGCGTCTGTTTTGCCTTCCAAGCTATGATTTATTCCTCTCGGCCCAGCTGAGATGCCACAGCTGTTTGCTGGACAGATAGTTTTACAAAGGCACATGTTAAATAAGCTTAGCTCACTTTCACCATCCATCCCCGCACTTCCAGAAGAGCCACAGTCCTGAGTGGCTAAGTACAAAGACTCTTCCTGCAGATTCCAGGAAAAAGGTCACCCGTTTTGGTAGCAGGAATAAACAGTAGTCTCAGGGCCAGCAGTCTCTCACTGTATCTATATGAAGAAGACATCTACAGTATTAAACCTGCTCTGTGCATCTGATACATTGTAATGGTTGGCTGTAATGTATCAAAACTGATTATATAGATAAAGGAAAGCTTCTTTTTCAATGAGTTTTCAGTATCTTTTTCAACTGGTCAGTTATTATATTTTCCTTGTGTATAAATGAACTGGAACCTCTTTTAAACTTTAAACCCTTTTATAAACAGAAACCACAGAGCAGCTGCTAAATTTTACAAAGGAATGTTTAAGAAAAGCACATATTCATGAAAAAAACACCTTTTAAAGGCTGGCTAGAATAATTTGAGTACTTGAGCATTAGTGTATTCAATTAGTATTATCTGATTAGTGTTCAAAAGTTTTGTCTGATTTTAAAATTAAAATTGGGTAAACTATAATGAATTTCATCAGCAAAGACCTTTAGACAGTAGTGTTATTATAAGTATATGAAAAAACCTCACCTTATCGCTTAAGATAAATGTTCAGTGCAAAATCCATACTTGTTTTGTTTCTTTCTATTCTAATTAAAGTGTTAGGGTTAGTTTGTAAATTGGTATTTTAAATATAGTTTGGAATACTGTAGACTGTATCTCTATGGAATTTAAACTTTACTCATGTGTTCATGTAAAAAAAAGACTTGGCACTTTGGGCTTGTGTTTTGACAGACTTACAAACCCAATTTCTTGAAAATGCAATAAAAACAAGAATCTGTGTTTTGTTCATTCTTTCGTACCTTTGTGCCTTATTCTACAAAGCCACACTGTTGTCACATATGCGGAATAAGGCCTGGCATTACCGCGCTAAAATAACCATGGACTTCCTGGGGAAAACATGCCACCTGAATGGTAGAATGATGTACCAGAATATAACTCAGCATCAAGGGCTCTTTCACACAAATGCAAGTTACCCATGCCATGGGGACTGATGCACCCCCATACCAAGGCAGATGTTGGCTTTTGTACATTTTCACTGATAATATTCTGGATGGTCTCATTTGTTTTCGGCACAGAGAACTCGATATTCTTTTTTTCCCAAAAACAAATTGTAACATGGACTCATCTGGAGACTGCTTCCAATCCTTACTTCTAAAAGCCTCTTCCTCTCTGGGCTGCTCTTCTTATACTCAATATTAACATGTTCCTAACCTGTTGCCTTTTACCCTAATAAACTGTGAAATGTTCCTTCAGGTGTTTTGTAAAGAATTTTAACTACTTCATTTGTTTGTTGCCCCTGTGCCTGGCATCAAATTCAAAATGGACATATATTTTTTTTTATAAAACAATCACATTTTTAAGCTTCAGCATTTGTTATGTTGTATTTGTTCTGATTTCAAAGAAAAATGGGTTTGCATGATTTTCTAATCATTGCATTCTGTTTTTATTTGCATTTTATACGTGTGCCAACTTTTTCTGAAAATGGGATTGTAGTTAAAAGCTTAATTAATTTTTTCCGAGGTGGGGCTAGTTTTCCTACAGGGAAGACTCAGCAATGCTTTGTTACCAGAGTAATGGTGTAAGTGGTGTTTTCACTGACACTTTATTGCTTTTTTTCTTACAGAGGTCTTAATAAGATTACCTGTAGTAAATATCTCTGTCATATTTGTCTCAACCTAAAACCTGTTTTTATAGGGTACAATTCTATCATTTCAAATTCACGCTATATACTGACATTTTGCAAACATTTATTCACAGAATTTACAAACTTCCCAATGGATTTTATTGTATGTACATTTTTTTTTTTTTTTTTTAAGATCTTCTCTGTATGCAAGGTAACATTAAAATTACTGTTTAACATAATTGACAGTACCATACAGATGTGGCAGATACATGCAGTTGAAAAAGCTTGACAAGTCCTTTAACAAACTAGCACACTGTTTCAGTATAAACAGTACTCTTAACTCTTTAATTCATTTAAAAAAAGCACAACACACCTTAATAAAGTTTCCAGATGAAAAGACATATTCCAATGTGACTGTGGTGTAACAGTGTGTGTTATTTACCCTGTCTGTGTGCTGTGTCGTGTGTTATACACTATAATTATGGTGTGGGATGTAAGTATCCCCTCCGTTGTTCTCATCAGTGTTACCATAGCACTCTCCCACTCTCTCTATGGGCGTATGATACCCACAGCCTCTGATGCAGCCTTTTACTGTAATGACCCTATTTATGACTTATTTACTATTTTCAGATTTCCCTGGAGCTGAGCAGAAAGCTTTGATTCCCATGCTTGAGATAGCAGACAGCATGTCCTGGTATTTTAACTCGCGTCTGTTTGAGCCATTCACTCCCTGAATTCATAACCAGCTGGAGATCAAACGCAGGCCCGATTTATTAGACTCAACTGCAGGGATGATGTGTATGACTAATGTGTTGTTTGTTCAAGTCAACATATTCTTGGTCCATATACAGTTACGCAGCCCTTTCATGTTCGTCCTCAGGGATGTGCTGTTCTGTGCAAGTGGCAAAGCTAAATTCGAAGGAAAAAGCAGTTCGCAGATAATGCCTGTCATCAGAACCCTGGACATTTGCCATGGAAGTGACATGATTCTGGATGGCTCTCCTAAAGGCATTACACAATTGATGTTTTAGTGGTGTTGTGGTACTTTGGCCACTTTTGATGAGGATTCTTGGTTCCTGGTTAGGCGTCAG
>JBBPDA010000145.1:16762096-16785698 GCA_037974385.1 Arnoldichthys spilopterus
CCGGGCCGGGACTCGAACCTGAGACCTTCAGGTCTCAAAGGCAGTGTCCTAACCACTAGGCCACCACTGCCCACATAGCATTTTAGTTTTTCAAAACAATACCAAATTATTTTTTTTGAAACAAGGGAAAACAAAACCTTTTCAATTAAATATATATATATATATATAAAGCTGCAGTAGGTTCTTTTAAATATAAGCTTTTCATCTATTTGCTGAAACTGTTATGTGCTGACAGTAGTTCATGAGACAGATAATCTGGAACAGTCGGGCTCCAGTGGCTCCTCGTAGTGCTTCTAATGTCATTTGTAATAATTCACCATACCCAAATTGAAAAAAATCAATCAGAGCCAGGATAAGCATCTGACGAAATGTCAATCACTGCTTGTGCAGTGCCCGTCACTGTTAAGCATTTGTTTGATGGTGGGGTGGGGGGTGGGGGGGTACTCATTCAAATTTTTAAAGCTCATTATCTTAGTCTTACCTACTGCAGTTTTAATAGGGCAGGTATTTTTTTTTACTTGAACTGTGATGTATTTTGGCATAAAATGAATGCAAATAACATTCTTAACATAGCACACAGACTTACTTAATTACTAATTTTGCCTATGCAATGGTGAGGGTCAACAGTTTTAAAGGTTGGTCAAAAATGCTATACATTTTTATGAAACATTTAGGATTTTAACAAATGTTTGCTGCCAGCAGCCTCAAAAAAAGAATTGAATTAATTAAATAAATAAATAAATAAATAAATAAATAAAGGAGGTTCATTATGCACTGGACCCAGTCAGTTAACTGCCACATGCGAGTGGGTTTATGCAAAACTGGAGTGGTTGTAAACTCTGTATGATGTGTGATCTCAGCACGCAACAGTCATCACTCAGCACATAAAAGGATGGTGGTACTTTAGAGTCATGTTCAGATTCCTTGTATTTCAGACTCAGCTTCATTGTACAAATCAATAGCACAGATGAAAATACAAGCCTTCCTAAAACAGTCCTAACTGTAGATGGCAGTTTTAGAACAGAATGTAATCGAATCTGAGAGTATTTCCCCTGAACATCAGTGAAAGCAAATCTTCTCATTTTCTTGGCCCGCCTTATGTGTGATAGATCAAAATCCATGATCTGTGTCCTCACATTCATAAGCAATTAGGCTTGCCATAATTTATTCTCCATTAAAAAGATAATTAAAGTCATCTGTAGTTTCTTTGAAAGTTAAATTATAGTCTAATTTTCCACAAATATAAACTGCGAGATTTAAAGGGCCACTAAGCATTCACATCATGAAATTAGTTATTCCGAGAACTTATCATTATGGATGATAATATAATGATATGTACAGTCATGAACTTTTTATTGTGTCATTGCCACTAGAGCATACTTAAAGAGCAATTGCTATGGAAGCTAAAATTGTGATCCTAATGAGAATATTATGAGGACGTCTTAAAGCTGTCATGTTCGTATCTCAGCTGCGGAGTTTTCAAGTGCATTGACAAGGTGATGTCTGTGTGAAAGTAAAGGGTGACTCCAATCACAGGCCACTTGTAAGACAGGCATGCAGATGCACACAACCAAGCTAGAGCTTGCCAGCATCTCTGTACTAGGCTATAATAACACAGCTGTAATGAGAAAGTGTGTGTGGATCAAGGTTTCTCATCACATTTTATGAAATAATAATAGAACAGGGTGCTCTCTGACACGCCGAGTGGAGAGTGCTGGCAGGGAAAGTGAGTCCACTTCTGATTGGTGCCATGATGTATGGACTGCCCTAACAAAGGAGGGAGTGCTCGCAAGAGCCAGGCAGCTCTAATGGATGGAGAGAGAAAGAGAGACAGAGAGGAAGAGAGGAAGAGAGGAAGAGAGGAAGAGAGAGAGAGAGAGAGAGAGAGAGAGAGAGAGAGAGAGAGAGAGAGAGAGCAGGCCTCATTTAGAGGAGGAAGGCTGTTTGCCCTGCCAATATGACACAGGGGGAGTGGACAGCCATTGATCTACAGCCACAAATGACAGCTTAGAATTCAGCAATAATCATGACAAACGAGTGGAAGGGCCACAGGATGGAGGGAGAAAATGTCAATACCTCCAGTCCAAAAAAGGAAGTCCAAGGTCGTAAGGATAGGGCGCTTTACATCCCTCTGTCTTTAGAATATCTTGGGGGTAGGATGGAGAGCTGTTTAACAGGCATTATCCAATGACAGGTTCTAAATAATGTGTTTGTTGTAATATCTGCTCACCGTATCTGGTTTGGGTGTTTATCCATCTGAATTAGTTTTAAGCTTTGAATCACTATGGGCAGGTATAAACCTCTGCTGAACAGGGACTGGGTATTTTTCACCAGTTGTGTTTTCCCAGTTTCCAGTTTGAATTTAGTATAAGTTAAAGCTGTCTCATTTGTTTTGCTTGTTATCGTATTTGTGCTTTAAGCTTAGCTGTTTCACCATCAAGTTCTTTTCACTTTTGAGGAAGTTCACACTGTTATGTTTTTGTAAAAGTTCTACACTGAGCACCTTTCACAGCACTCCGGCTTACTGTAATAATTCTTCTGCAGTATTCTACCCTGTGCTTTTCTTCACATCTTTCAAATTTTTAAAAGAATTCTGATGAGGCAAAAAAAAAAAAAAAAGCATTGATGTCCGTGCTTTTCTGATTACCGTGCAGTTGCTTCTCATAAAGTTAAAAATGTTTTTGTGGCTAAGGAACAATGCTGCTTTACATTAATGTTGCTGTATTTAATTTTATATTGGTGAGGGTAGAAATGAGTGAGACAGTCTGGAACATTTTAATTCTGTTAAACCTTTGGGCTTGAAGCAGTGGTTTCCGAACAGTTTGTGCATGTGTGTCATCGCACATGAAATTTACTTTATGGTGAATATTTTACTCAGATTTCCCTGCTTATGCTAAATTCAAGAAATGTATTATTCTTTGCAACATGCTCAATTCTTAGTGCTCTGAGCAAAAAAAATGTGGTAAAATCTTTTTTTGTCTGTATAAAGTTAATATGCCAACCTCATATGTCAACCAGTTTTTGGGTGGGCCTAACAGTTGAACTGGGCAGGCATGGCCATCTGAGGCCCAACCACAGACACACGCTTGTGTATATCATTGCTTTTATGAAAAAATGTTATCAGACTTTTCCAAAATGGTAACTTTATTGGAGGAATAACTATATTATCTTCACTTTAACATACATAAATGTATCAGGACTTTGTTCCAAGTAGTTGTGGACCATTTCTAGCTCAGTGTAATAGCAGTTCTAAATGTTAAAAAAGGATAAACCACATTATTTTGTTTTGATTGCAATTAGGTGGGTTTTTTTTGTACTTATTATAGTACTTTTAAAATGCAAGATTTTTTTTTCTTTAATGGTTTTTTATTACTATTAAGATCATCTGTTCATTTGGCCCATTTCTCTAGATCTCCGTGGCTGTGTTAAATAATGCCTCCCAGCTTATATAAAGCATATATACAATTGCTACTGAGCAGTCCTGAAATATTAGCAAACAGAAGAGAAAGTGCCCATTGGACGTACATTTATTTTGCATTCAGCACAGTCATTGAAGGAGAAACATTTCTCTTTGTAGATTGGAGTGAAACAATAATGATTAAATTGCCTGTGCAAATCAATGTGGCTGTGTGATAAGCTCTGTTCAGTAATGGCCTGTGTGCTCTTGCTGGAGGACTGCAGCAGCAGCAGTAGCAGCAGCAGCAGATGCCCGGGAAGCATCGCCTCACTGGATGAGGCATTTTCTAATCAGCTTTATCACTCATATCAGAATTTATCTTATTTGAGGAAAATGCCAATATATTAGCCCAGCGTCTATGATACACAAGGTGACCCTGCTGACTTAATGACATAATACATTATCCTTAATGAAGTCAATATCTTGTCTTTTAGCTGTCTGTCTATTGGGGCGATTAATTGCAGTGTCATTAAAGTTAGCTCTCTTTTCATTTGAGCCTGGCAAGTGGCATAAAACTAATGTTCTTAGTTATCAGCCACTGAAATAGAATGGAAGGTGGAGGAAATTGCACTGCGGGTAAGGGGGGGATCGTACGGCCCACCAGACGGCTGCTTTCAGGGACTGTTTACAGAGACAAATGCAGCGTAACACAGCAGGAAAGTGGACTATATAAATGAACTATATCATTATTAAGTATAACCCATAGCCACATGCTCTATGCCTGGGAGTCATGCTCAAAAAGAGAATTATATGTTGTGTTCTGTGTGGTGAACCTCAGCATGTGTGCTCACACTTAGTATACACTTACTTAATGTAACCTAGAGAGTGCGTGAGGTTATGTGTAAGAATATTAGACCTGGCAGCTGATGGTGCGTTTTCAAGGTCGATGCTGCAGCGCTCCATCACACGAGTTGATTGACAAGCTTTGGAGGCAGTGGGTATGAAATATGGCACTTGGCTGTGAGTGTGTGTGTTAAAGAGAAGCCTTGCCGCTAGCATCTCCCTCCTAAAGTCACACCAGGCTGACAGCACAGGACCCTATATTAATCTCAGCATGGTGAAGACTGCCCTGGGCCGTGAAATGGCACTGAGTGATCAAAACAAATCAAAGCTCACATGTTACACTGTCATTGCATTGCACACTCTTGAATCATGGTGTTTATCACACCAGCTATGCACAACACTATTGACCCCTTCAAGCATCAGTGATAATGGAAAGATGATTGTGTTGTTTTAGTGATTAAAACTCTTTGACCGTTTAACGTCCATGCAGGTAGTCAGCAGTTCTTCAGCGAGATGAGTTATAACATGTTCCTCTCTGTCAAAAAGATAAAACCTAACAGCATGGTGGCAAAGTAGCAAAGCCATCTCTCATAGCTATGTCAATGGTGGTGCCTTTGGCACCTGTGGAGAAGTGACATTGAGAAGGCAAGCAGAGGAGAGAGGAAGAGAGAGGAAGAGTAGGTCCCTCTCCCTGCCGCCCTCACATCCCCCCCTGCCTTCCCCCCACCCTTGCAGTGAAACAAGCAGACTGGATAGGGGTAATTTACAACGTGTTATCTTTGTCTATAGCAGGGAGATGATATGAAGTAAATCAAGGTAGGAGTAATGAAAGACTGAGAATTTATTCCTCCGAGCACATTTTAAGCGTAGTATCCGTTATGGTGGCAGTGCCTGAACAGGCCAGAATTAGACGAGGTTGGGGTGGGGTAGGGAGGGGGATGAAGGGCAATAAAGCTGCAGCAGGGCCCCCATGTTAATGCTGTCTGTCTGGGGTTAGTAATTGGGTTGCACTGATGAGTTGCGCTGGAAGACAAAGTGTAAATCCAAGCAGCCGCTGTAAATCTGGCATTGTTGGAACAAGGTGCAATCCCAACAAATATTGATCCTGCCTAGGGGCTGTTGCAGGGCAAGAGAGCTGTCGCTGCCTGTGTAGCTCCAATTACTTTAGTCAAACTAGCGCCACGGCGTGGGGCCCTCCACCCTCCGCTCATCTTGTGTGTTCTCCTGCTGCTTAGCCCTGTCTAGCCAACAGCTGAGTCTGGCCTTCCACACAGCAAACAACACTGAAGGTTGGTGGACAGTGGTCAGAGTTTTGACAGGCCAGAAATGACAGGGTAGGTTCTTTTCTATGGTATGAAAGCTACTATGTTTAGCTATAAGTGGATGTGAATGACATCTGTCATCCTTTATTATGCTGTTGTTTTCGATAACTTGCTCTTCAAGACCTTGAAGCAGCCATTAACACTAGGCCATTGCCCTCAGTTTGAGCCTTTTCCATACTAACCCTAACCCTGGCTGCACATATGCAACATTGATGTAGGCACTTCTGGAAACGACACGATCCTGTCTCAAAAAGCAACACATTAGATTTAACCTTTTGCTTTGAAACTGCCTTTCAGTCTTTGTTAGCAGCGTGCCAGCATCTGCGTGTGTGTGATGAAGTCAGACAGCTTATCGTTGCAGATTTCCTATCTGGTTTGACAAGCTGGTGGCAGGAAGTGCTCCCTGCCTCCAAAGCCAGCGCTGGTGTTGGCCGTCAGTGACAGCCTGCGTCATGCTCGGCGATGAATATGTTAATGTGAAGGGATGTAGCTTTTCATTAGATGAAACCGTAGCCCTCTCTCCTTCACTGAGGAGTGTGTGCGGATTTCATGAGGGGAACGGTTTGAGGAGTAATTTAGAAAGTTCCAGTGACGTGCGGTGGAAATGTAGCCTGAGTGTGTTTGACAAATGGAAAAGGTCACGTCTGTTTCAGTTGCAGTCACCTGGTCCTCTTCTCCCCACCTGTCTGTCCGGCAGAATTATCATCAGACCTTTTAGACATGTGCTACACAGGTTAACCCCACACTGCAAACCTCAAATACTCAACCTACACAGTCTAAAGATACCATCCTATATAGCAATCCATAGCAAGGGGTGGGTGGAAAGTGAAAAGCAGTCCCATTACATCTGTATCATTCAACAGATCATTCAAAAACCAAATGATCTGTTGCAGCTTGCGATAAACTTCACCTGAAGCTTATTTTTGCTTTATTTGCTCTGGGAAATACATAATTATGCTTTTTCATCTCTTGTCTTATGCTACAGTTTTGTGACAGCTGCAACTGACCATAAATGTTAATTTGTGTAAATTGTATTGAGACTTTTTCATGGCGTTTGCTATGTTTAGTACAAGGCAACTTAGTGTGTAAATCTCAAGTGTGCATGGAATTATCAGTCATAGACCTTAGTTTTTAGGTGATATTACACATCACACATGATTTTGTCTTTTTTTCGTCACCTGTGGCATTTCCTCACATCCTTTTTCACACTGAGCCCTAGATGTATCTGTTGAACCTTACCTGTTAGTGTATAACCCACATAAAGAATATTTGAGGCTTTCTGTAGGTACTCCACCTCTTCTTCTGAAGCTAAAAGCTACACAATGCATATCAGCTGCTAGTAGGCCACTGGCTACAGTACACTTCCTGTTTCCTGTGTCCGTCTGGGAGAGGAAGAGGATGGTGAGGTAATATGATGGCTGCCTCTTGGCATAAGATTAAACAGCATGCTCCAGAGGCCATTAATAACACTCATATTTTGGAATAGCTCACTGCTTACGGAACCAGGTGCATTTAATCTCTTTTGAGTGGGGGAAAGAGGAAGGGGAGACTGGGGAAAAAAAGAAAAGGAAAAAAAGAAGAGAAAAGTAAGGTCAACAGGGAGAAGCTCATCCATTTCTTCTCCGTGCAGCTGAGAGTGATAGGCCCAGGTTTTCCAAGGTAGTGCATTTGTCTGTCAGAAGTGCTGGCTGGCACAGTGATTTAGTTTGTGTCAGATGATGCTCGTGTCCGGCTGAAGCTGCTGCCTGGCTGGATATGGGGAAATTTGTTACTTTTAGCTTTGACAGGGAGATAATTGCTGATGGTTAACAGAATTGTGTGCAATCCAAAGGTTTTTTGGGAACCGAGCAAGTAATAGAAAATACAGCCTGCGCTCAAGCCCTTCTTTCCATAAGCCTCGTCTTTCTGTGTAATATAGCCTGGCTAACTCTACCTCCTGCCTGGCTGAATGAGACGCTTAACCGGCCAGTAGTCGCAGTGGAGATTAAATTCTAAATTACTTTAGTGAAAGACAAGAGTTAGGACATTTAGGACAGGCCTGCTCTCACCCATGGCCTTAATTAGGCTAAAAACATCTCCAAATTGCTGACCCTCTTCCACCCCTCCGGGGCCCCTGTCCATACACCCAGCTCTCACGTGTCCACCCTGGCTGCCTTGTCTCAGCTTAGGATGCCTTTGAGTGCTTGGATCAGGCCTGCTGTCAATCAGCCGTCGGAGCTGCCAGTGCCATATCAGGAGGAGTTAAAGAGGAGGCGGAACTGAGCTGTGATGTGATGGGCTGAAGGGCAGTAATTGACAGGTTAAGCCTTGACTTAATTGTTTGCCCCTCCTCACATTTCAGCAGAGTCTAAAGGCCTGTAATAGGGCAGGCTAAAGAACACAACTCTGCTTGCAATGAAGCAATTCTGCTTCTAGCTACTCTATTATACATTATGTAAAGGGTCATTTTAGAGAAACGCTTCTATTTTAAAGGGCTCATTCCACCATTTTCAAACATCTCTTTACCCCTCAAATTATCCTTTTTTATCACTGTGCTTTTAGGACTGATGTATGTAAATAATCTATGTTCAATTCTGGATGCCTTGTTTTATTCCTTCAAAAGCAGTTCAGACCGAAACACCTCTTATGAACACTGCATGATGGCCTACACTGCTGTAAATGAAGTAGGTGAATGAATGTAAATGCTTGTTTTTTGTGGCATCAACATGATGTCAATATTAGCTGTCTGCTGCTTATATTGCATATACATGGACTGGGAAGTAAATGTTTTTTACATATTAAAAAAATGAGCAAGGATATTTGGTTGCAAAACATGAAATGGGCTCTTCATGACTGAAATTTTTTTCTTTCTTAAGACATGGTCTGATTTGCTGATGATATTGCATTAATTGTATCTTGTTTTCTTAACAAAAATTCATCCTTTTCAAATGAGACAATGAATTCTCTACCCTTTTTTGACAGATAATTCTCCTTGAAGAAAAAAGCACTGCCACTCTCATTTGACCCTGCATCATATTCTTATTTTGGGAGTGACAATGAGAGTAATAGGAAATATTGATTGGCAGGGCAGTTAAGTTGTCACTGCAGCCACTTAATATGTCAGGAGGAGCTGTTAAATTGTCAAAAAAAAAATCACTGGAGGACTCTCCTCACGCCTGCTACTATTCTGCAAAAATGTTCCACATTTAAATTGGTGGGGAGTCTTTTTGCAGGCCTTTTTCTGCTAAATCAAGCATACCTGTTGGTCAGATTGGAAAGACTGGCAATTATACATTTTCTTTAAAGGTTGTTATTGGAAGGTAATTTTCCCACCAACGTGTAGGGCATGTTTTTGTGGAAATATTAGCAGTCAGAGTGGCTACATGTGTGTGTGGGCTATGTCAACTCATAAAAATATCAGTCTGATGAAGCATGGTCTATGTGGTCTCTAGTGGAGAGTAGGAGGCCGTTGAGGGATGTGTATGCATGGGTGTATGTGTGTGTGTGTGTATGGTCAAAGTTTGGCTCTGGTGGCTGGGAGGCCATAGAACAGCGTGGGTGGTAAGGAGCCTCAGGCATGCTGGCAACTAGTCGTACTGCAAATGGCCATCTCTAGCCAAGCAAGTTGAGCCAGTGGCTGCTTACTGGGCAGAGCAAGGCCCACTGCACATGGAGAGGGGAGTAGAGGCCAAGCTCTACTATCGCAACTTTAGAGAAACTGCTTCTTGTGCTGCTGCTTCTTGTCCACTGGCTGTTTGCTGAACCCTCTGTAACCTCAGCATGTATTGTGTGGACTCAGTCTATGATGCAATGATCAATACTCACTGGAAAGACTTGGGTGAAGGCAGAGACCTGCTCAATCAGCGGTTAGTGAGAAGAGAGCTCTAATCGGTGTAAACAAAGCTTGACCTAACCTCTCTGTGGTGAAGGGTTTTCACAGCGTATTTACTTAGATATTTAACAAAAGCTGTGCCAACTGCACTGACAGAAAAAATATGCATAAAAATACACCTGTGTCTTCCAGTTTGGAAAAGTCTGGGTTAATATTGTCTTACATTCAGAACTACGCTCTTAAAAATAAAGATGAAGGGTCTTTTGGAGCAATGCCATAGTAGAAGCACTGTTGGTTCTAAAGAACTTTTTCTCTTTTTTCTCTTTCAAAGAGTATTTTTGTAAATTAGATTGCATTCTTTAAAAAAATCTTTATCATATTTAAAGAACCAACACATAATTTACATTTCAGTTTTTCTTAGAGCTATATATTTATTTCGAGAACCATTTAATAACTTTTATCATATTGTAGCCGTGGCTGAAATACAGGTGCCATATATATAGAGGTGAACTATTTGGTTTACTAAACATCTGTAAAAACACATAAATCACTACTTATCTTCATTACTCACCAGTCCCACAAACCACATAAACTATATTAAAAAAGCATTAACATATGCTGCTTACACTGTGGACAATGTTGTGAAGACCGCAAGGGACTAGGAAAATATGAAAAACTATGCTGCACATTTAATTCTTAATCCATGACTGCAATAAGTTACTTGTCAATGTATATACTGTATACTGTACACCCCCCCAACCCCATCCTTTCACCAAGAAACTTACAATTCCATCAGACTTATGTAGTGATCTGTTGTGTTCAGCCGATGTTACAGGTGGATTGAGGAGGATTGTAGTGCCTTTAAAATCACTCTGGAATTCCAGTTAGTTATAGTGAATAGTGCCTTAAAACATATAGCTATCAATTTTGGCTACAGATAAACATTTTCATGTGTAGATCATAAGAAACAGAAGGTAATATTTGGTTGGACATGTAGACACCTTTTTGATTGTTGTCTTTTTTTAAAAGCTAAAATGGGCAAGCCTGGAGAAGTCATTTACTTTAGGTCCACATGAACACAGTTGTCGGTATCATGGAAGAGCCACACCGATGTTCACTCTAGTTTTCACCCTATTTATTGCTGTATCCAACTTTCTTTTGGTCATAGCTTTTTTGGGACTGAAAGCTAGTAATTAATTGTAGTTTCTCTGCAATTGGGCCATTGGCTCACTAGCTTTACCTAACTTGACTCTGGTGGTCAAAAGCAGATTGCATGCAAGTAAGCAGGTAAGTACGTAGACAGACAGACAGGCAGGCAGGTCATCCTGTGATTTTATTCAGGGTGAATGAAGGGATTGGACTGGCTTTTTACATAACTACATCTGCCACAAATGGCAGATTCTTTTCTTCTTGTGGTCAGATCATTTAATTTATTCATTGCTATTGGGATGTAAAAAGACTTCAAGAATTAAGAATGCTTCTAATATAAACCACCTATCCTGCTTTAACTTTTCAACTAAATATATATTTTTATATATACATAATTTGCCCAAATTACCAACTTGGCTCTTAACATTAACTTAACCTACACCTAAAACCTAAACCTAACCCACAATTATAAACCTCACATTGGTTGTAAACTTAACCCTAAAACTATTGCGAATCATTAATAATAAAGTGAGGTCAAATGGAGGGACAGTTTTATGTGCAACATCGTAAAATGTGCATTGTTAAACTTTTGACCATAGGCTTATTTGGGTATGTTTAAGTTTGTGAAGCCTTACTCAATTGCTGTTCTTATAAAGCACTCAAAACAAGCCATGTTACTGTCCACATACCACATATAGGGTAACCTGGCACAGAAACATCACATATAACTGATGTGATTACTACATAATCAGGACT
This sequence comes from Arnoldichthys spilopterus, assembly GCA_037974385.1. Lineage (NCBI taxonomy): Eukaryota > Metazoa > Chordata > Actinopteri > Characiformes > Lepidarchidae > Arnoldichthys > Arnoldichthys spilopterus. Next base: position 16,773,375 of record JBBPDA010000145.1, read on the forward strand.
AACAGGGTGTAAGAGACAAACATTTGTTTATCTTTTTTGTTATTGCTTTGCATGATTCATACTAACCGGGTTAATTAACTGGAAGTGTAAATCCACAAAATATCTCTCTCTCTCTCTCTCTCTCTCTCTCGATGCCAGCCTACAGAGAGTGACTAAAGAGACAGGTCACATTAGGCAGCCAGAGCAGATGCGGAAACAGGGCAGTTAGACTGGGGGAATCTGGCAGGCTCGACTGGGCTGGGGTTTGGGGAATATAGCTCTTTAATAGCAGCTCCTGGGTCAGGGAGCACTCACTACCTCTGTCCTCCTGTGTGTTAACTAACACTCACCAGTTCCAGTCCAGAAAGAGCCTTCACAACAGGAGTCTTTCTCCTTTAACCTTGATCCCCCAAACATGCAGTCAACAACACAAACAAAACCTCTTACATTTTTTTTCTTTTCTTTTTCCAATTCTCTGCAATGTTAGGTGAGACAACACCAACAAGTCTTCATTTTAAATCCAACCATAGTGTAAAAGTGTGTTGGGGCAGTATAGATACGCAATGCCATAGAAGAGCCACTTTTGGTTCCATAAACAACTGTGTTTAAAAATTAGATTTGTGAGTATAAAAAACATTTTAAAGGCCTAAAGAACTTGTTTTATTCCAGTTTAGATTTTCTTTATGCCCTTTACATTATGTTAAGTCTTTAAACTTCTAAATTTCTTTGCAATCACACATCTTATTTTCAAACTGAAAGACCATCAATTTAAAGATTCTTTACGGAAGTTGGAAGTGGTTCTTCTATGGCATCACATGCAGAGAACACTTTCTTCTAAATTTTTATGAGTGCACTATATGACACACACACACACACACACACACACACACACACACACATACATACATATTTTTGGAATTTATAGATTTTTAATCTACTTGTGCAAACCTATCCATTGTAGTGTCACAATTAAAGTACAAGAAAGTACAAAACAAATAAATGAATAAATAAATAAAGAGTTTTAATTACTCAACAGTTCTTTAAAGACCTGTGTATAAGCAACAGAAACGCGGAAAGCCACAGTTACACTCAATGACCTACATCATAAGAAGATGAGAATAAGAGTGATACGCCATTGGCTGGAACACACATACAGTACTAGACACCTGAGAAAATCATATTATAAAAGCTATTGATCTGATCAGTAAATATGTATTTGTTCAGAAGAAGCATGAATATTAAAATAAACACAAATAATATTAATGCAAACATTACATATTATATCAAACATGCAAAAAAAATTTATTTATTAACATTGCTATTAATTTTCCTGTATTTATAGTCGTTTCCATCTATTCTAATAAACTGCTAAGATAAAAAAGGATGTTGTTTTCTTAGGTCAAAATTGCACTTTTTGATCAATGAACAGTACAATGTACTGTACATGGATATTTTCCAAGCACTCTGTCTTCCTCCTCCTATCGTTTCTCTCTCTACCCACCCTCATCCACTTTGTCAGGATGTTAAGAGAAAGAAAGTGTTTTTGCTCACTGTATGCATTTAGTGCACAGGATAAGGGTGTGTAGTCCTTGATCTGTGAGGTGTGGTGAAGGCCTTTAGTGTAAGCTGCTGTGTTAGACAGTGAGCTGTCCCTGTGCTTACTGCAGGGGCCCGTGGCTGGGTTAGCACCATTAATGAAGGGTGCCTTTAAGAAGTCTCCAGCGAGCAGCCAGGCATTACAGATTAGGTCAGTGGAACGGCTAGCGGGTTGAGCATGATGGATGAGGGGCAGAATGAGTTTCTGCTGCGCAGTATTGTGAAATCTTTTCATTGTCACCGACGGGCCTATGAGGCTCTGACGAATGAGGGAGCAAGTGTCAGAAACGCCCTTCCCCTGCTCCCCGCTACGCCTTTAATATCTCCCTGAGCTGCCGCCAAAGTATTGATAAAAGTAAAGTTTAAAAATAGCCCCGGCAGCAAAGTGAGAGGATCCGGTGAGCTAGCAGAGATGATTAAACAAGGTTGCTGTTGTGCTTCTGCAAGCTTCATTTCTGTAAACACATCGGCACAAGCTACTGGACTTCCCGCTTTCAGAGAGAGAGAGAGAGATGGGGTGAGAAAGGGAGCTTCTTTATGGGAAATGTTTGTGACCGGGGTGACAGCTTGGCTTGATGGATGGGCTGCCTCCATCTGGTTGCAGTGCATGTAATAAATTTCCATGCTCATGTTTGACCTCTCTCACTTACCAGACACATCTTTCACTTTTGGGACGTCCAAGAGGGACTCACAATTACGAGGCGAGATGCCGCCAGGGCGCGGGGATAGTGCTGTTTATGGGCCCCAGCCCAAGGGCAAAGAGGCCGAAAAAATAGATAGCTGTAAACAATGCCTGGCGCTGCCAAGAGAATTCTTCTGCATTCAATAACCTTTCACACCTACTCAGCTCCCTGTGTGCCCACTAGCATCCTGTGCTACAGCAGACGGACCTTAGCCATGTTCCTATGGTTCCCACTCCTACTCAATTCTTACGCTGTACTGATGTACATAGGTCTACAGGATGAGCATATAGCTTATATTTTCAACAATTATTACTTATTCCAGTATTATGTTTCTGAAATGCTGGTGAAAAAAAAACCATCTTCTTCATTTAGGTTGAACTTTAGTTCTGTTCTGGCAAATTTTTTTGCCATTTTTGACATTTCTGTGCATTACTAATTACTGGGAAATATTGTTTTCTTCACCTGTTGGTGCTTAGTGGTGAAATCATAACTCACAAAACGCTTTACACAAGTGTTAAATCATTACATTCTGAAAGGATTATGAGAAAACATCAATTTTGTCTTTGAAATTATATAATTAATCTTGCTTGATGACCAGAACCAAAAACTAACAATGCAAAAAAGATCTTAAAAGATACACACACGTCACAGAACTGTTTACACTGCCAGTCTTTTTGCATTGCATTTGCAGTAAAAAAAGGAGGGGGAATAAAATAATACAACTACTACAATTGATTTAAAAAAAGCTTCATCTGAAGATACTCTCTTGCTGAGTAAACCATTTTCATATCAGCTAAAACTCTTTACAGTGGTATTAAGTAATGACTCCACTATGGTGTTCTTTCATCCTCAAGACTCCTGTCCTGCCTTAACTGAAGCCTTTTCTGTTCCAATAAGAATCCTGCTACTCATGTTCGGTTCACAAATAGAAATTATGTGGATGCCCTAAGTTATAAACTACAATACATGAAAAACTGAGGCTACAACTATTCACTTCATGCAAGAAGACTTTTTCACTCCTATGCACAGCCAAAGTCAGACACAGATTTCAGCTACGTTTATAAGGAAGTTGTGTTTTTTTACTATTTTTGTCACTATTTTTACTACTGCTAAATTTGAGAAACAATAATAATATACCCACTCCCCATAAATTCATTGTTACGTTCATATTGTTGTTGCTGGTGGAGTGGATGTTGTCAGAAAGTAGGTGTTTAGGTGTTTAGAGGTAGTCGAGCTATTCTAAGAAAGGCATAATGATTTATAGGAACTACTATATATATTGGTTCATTATAATGTTTTAAATTCAGCAAGTACTACAGCATTACTTTTTTTCATGATGACATTTTGACATTTTGATTGGGAACAGTAGGGTTAAATTCTTGAAACTGCAAATTTGCTTTTTTCCCCCTTTTTTCTTCTATGGTGTCAAATTGGATACTAGATACTAATTCGCCCCCTCTCATAGACTAGGTCTTCAGGAGATGAACTGAAGGCCTAATGTGTCAGATTAACTTCCAAGACTATTAGGAAAAGAGAAATCAGTTAATGACATTTTGATTTCCAATAAGTGGTTCCAGTTTCTGGAGGGAAAACATCACTCTAGGACTATGAACACTACCTACATCACTGACTGTAAATAAGAGTCGCAGCCTAGCCAGTTGGTTTCTGTCAAAGGAATCACTCTGGAAATTTCTCTTACAAGATAAAATACATCTTAACATGTCTGTCACAAGCTTTAAATCAAACATGCAATGACTTTTACAAGCTTTAAAACTCAATGTTTAAATTCAAAACACCTGAAAAAGTTGTAGAATGTCTTTAGCTTAAACCCTATTTCTACACCCAGAAATGAGCCTTTATTTCAGAGATGTGTTACTTTCTTGTTTTTTGAAATGTAAGGCCTAAATTGAAGGCCTAGCTCTGGTAGTCAACTATATATTATATATTTAGAAAGGTACAGTGCCTAACAGATGCAGCTGACAGTGTTTTGGAAGGTATCAGCAGAGGCCTTGCAAGGCTACACTCCCTAAAATAAGCTATACATCAAAGTAAGTTCTTATCATGTAAATTGAATATGTGATGTGAAGGCATTCCTACTTCACATTTGGTAGATAACTATTTATGTGGTTTTCCATATGAGCACTGTTTGCTAGAATGTCCTTAAAAGTAATCCAATGCATTAAGCAGCCTAGTTTTTCAGTAATAGAAACAGAGAGCTGGCCATTGGATTTTAATAAAGTGGGATAATAATGAGGCTAAGAGTGGAGTGAATTGTAAAGCAGGAAGCTAATGAAGTGCCTATGCGGGCAGTATGTGCGAAATAACCTATAACCTATTAAGAAGGAGCCTAACTCACTGGGGTTGAGTCTGAAACCCTGATTGAATTAGTGGGCTCTTTAATTACTGAGCATCTTAGATGGGAGCTTTGAATTTAATTGAACTTTTTCATGCTCCCTGCTCACCCAGCCAAACAATTTGTTCGGGAAAAAAATTGAATTAACCACCGGACTTTTTTTGGGATTGATTATTATAACATTAGGAGAGTCCCAGGAGTTTCCAGGCTGTAAAAAACGAAATTGCATTACATTACTCACAATAACGCATATGTTATAATCGCAAAGAACTTACTTAAAATTCAATCCACTTTGGCATCATTATCATGTATCAACATAATAAATGAGCCCTTCAGAGCATGGTAATTATAATTTGATAAATCATCAGCAGAAAATTAACTGGATGTCAAAACATTCATTGGAAAGGGTGATGAATCGAGGATGATTGTGGTGATGAATTGTGTTAATCTGCGCAGTATGAAGCCAGCGAAATGGCTAAGCAGCCCAAGATGGATGGGGCATAGAAGCAGCAAGGTCAGGACACAGCACTGCAGAACTGAGGGAGAGAAAAAGAGGAGGGAATGGGGGGGGGGGCGTAACGGCGTGCAGCGTTCAGGGCTTTATCTACCTTCACATTTTACCTTCGTTTTTCACTGTGGGTTTCAGGCAGGGAGTTTTTCCTCCTTTTTTTGTGCGTGTGAGACCATGCCTTTAATCTTCGCCTTCGCAGAGTACAAATACGGTCTCTGGTTAAAACAATGGAGTGTGTTTAACTTTTGCTCCACTATAATACAAGTCAGTTGTTTCCTGGAAAAGAAAGGTTAACAGCATGTGAGGGCATTTAACCCTCATATGACACGGCTTGTAGTGTATTGCCTCACAGTACAAAGTAAGCTTTGTGACCATACACAGACATGCATTGTATGGTAGAAATAGAACATTTCAGAGCTTTTTTTTTTTTAAGTTTAGGGCTTTCTAGATGATACTGTTCCTCTTAAACAGAACGTGTTATTACTCTGATTTATACTCATGACAGTTTCTCACTAAATCACCTATGCACACTGGACAATTCTGCCTAGTCACTGTGGCATATTACGATTTGAACCTTGATTGAAGGTCGCTGTTGCGGATGTAAAATGCTCTGTCGGACTTCTCAGCCCTACAGGTCAGTTTCAGATGTAGTGAATCCATCACAGTGTGTAGTGCAGTGCCAAGCCTTAATGGTCCTGTGCTGAAGTCTTGTTTTCCCGCAGTTTGAATTGCTGGTCCTGCAGCTGCCCTCCATTTGTACCTAATATACAAAGATACAACTTAAATTTTTCACTGTTACTGAGAATCATGCTGCACTACTGTGTTGCACAAAGTATGTTAAACTTGCCACATTTCGTACAGACAGAGGGTCCATTTAAAGGGTGTTAACCAGTTTAGTCCTGCCATTATAAATATACTGGAAGTCCCACTTTATTTAGAAATAATTTCAGACAGGGTTCCCATATTGTAAAGAAATTATTTGGTGAAATGGTGCTGATGTTAAGTTGAGCCCTATGGTCAGGATTAGGACTAGAACTGAATTTACAGCTGCAATTAGAATTGAGTTCTGGGTTGAGGGTAAGGTTAAGGTAAGAGAAAATGTGACAGTTAAGGGTAATGTTAATAGATATTTAATAAAGCTGAATGTCATTTGAAACATTCAAAACAACATTCATTAAGCGAATTATAAAAGTGCTATGTTCATAAGGTAGTCATCTGATTAACTTCAGCTCTGATAGAATCTAGGTGGACTCGCACCTCTTAAATGAAGTCTAAGTTTACTAGTTTGAGGAACAGGTTTTCTATGTAAACTACAAAACTCCCCTGTATGTTGCTCTGGATTAGAGAATCTGCCAAATGCTGTAAATGTAATTGCAGGTCTGCAAAGCATCTTTACTGAAACATCAAAATAAAGTACTGAGTAACAGATGTACTGAACACCAAAATATAAAACTGTAAAACATTTATGATAAGTTGCCTTTCACAAAGGTCGCTTAACACACACACACACACACACACACAAAACAAGCAAAAAGTAATCATTAAAAAGAATGATGAGTAGAATAGAAGCCATTGAAAACATTCGTCTTTAGTTCAAATTTCGTAAAAAGGGAGCAGTCACGGAGAGACTGAGAAAGAAAATTCTAACGTTTGGGGCTTTGGCACTGAAGGACCTGCCTCCAATACTGGAGAGTCTTGTGCGAGGGACAGCCAGAAGATTATTACTAGGAGACATGAGAGGGTGAGCAGGGAAGTAAGGCATGAGGACATCAGAAAAGTAGGGAGGAGTGAGATTATGAAGAGCTTTGAAGGTGAGAAGCAATATTTTAAACTGAATAAGAGACTGAATAATTTAAATACTATAATATATTATTTAATAACTATGATAAAATATTATGAAAAATATGCAGTCATGAGTGAGGAATGGAAGGATATCTTACAGTTAGGATGTTCATCTTTCCTGGTTGTTTGTTTGCATTTGTTTTCTAACAATAGCCCAAGTTGATTTATGCATTAAAGTTGGATGAAGACTGCATGTCAAGATTTGTTAGATGCTGCACTTACAGGCTCTTTGTTGAGCACACCTAACTGGTCACAGTGTGCTCTGCGAGGTGTGCAGGTTCAGTGCTTCCTGTAGGTTAGGTGTATTTATGGCTGCTGGAGAGTGGGTCTGTCAGATGTGCTGCTGTTTACAGCTGCTGCAGAGCTGTGATCAGTCTCTCAGCAAAGCCATCAGAAACTTCCTCTGGACTGTGGAAAAAAAACTGTCCGTCTCCGCCTTCAGCCGGCCCGCTAGGCTCTCTTCATCACTCAGCACACCGCAAAAATTAAACATCCCCAGAGAAACATTTTTTTGATGCTATGGAGGACGTGTCCCCTTTCCTATTAAATAAGATGTCTTTGGGTGATGCCTCCTAAATAAATGTCTGATAGAGTACAGCAGGCGATGACAGTGTACCATGTGGACAGTAAGTGAACAAAGTGAAAAGGTCATGCTATTGAAGCAAGGTCTGTTTCTGCTGCACAGTGCAAGTAGGCTTATGGTTCTGGTTGCATAAAAAATGAAAGGCAAATTGTTAGAGCCGTGTGCATGATTGAAATGGATGTACTGTTTCTCTTTTTTAATACAGATGTTGTGGCTGTGGAAATGACATTTCAACAAATAGTAGCAATTACATGTCACTTAGTTTGAAATGTGACAAATTAGACAATGCTACTTTCATTGAATTTGTTAACAAATGGGAAAATAAGTTTATTTCATCCTTTTTTTTCTGTCTCTTTCACTCGGTTGGACAGATTTAATTCACTTGCTATCATACTGTGCAGTTGTTTATCATGACTTCTAATGTCTCTAATTAAACAATTAAGACAATGTTCTGTGAAATGAGGAGCTCCATCACTAAATTTCTGATTCCCTCATAGAATTCGAATACTGTTCTTCATTACTTAAGACTTTGCATGAGATCTTAAATGGATGTACTAAATGGGCTCCATGATGCCATAGCAGAACTACTTTCTGTCCATACAAAAACTTAGTATGAAGGTCGCAGGTTTGAGTCCCGGCCCGGGCACTACTGAGGTACCCTTGAGCAAGGTACTGTCCCACTACACTGCTCCCCGGTGCTGTTGATAGCTGCCCACTGTGAACTTGTGCATGTGTGATGGATTAAATGCAGAGGTCACATTTCGTTGTGGTGCTTGAGTGTGTTTACAATGGCAAATAGTCACTTTCACTTCACTTTCACTTCACTTTCACTTCAGATCTGGTTCTTGAGGGCTAGCGTTCAGCCCTCTGGGACTAGGGATATGCACCCTAATATAAAGGTTCAGTACCAATTAGAAAATTATTTCTTTTAAACCTTTTAAAATATTTATACTCACATCTCAAAATGTTTTGGTTTTTTTTTTTCCAAAAAAAACATCTAAGCAACAATATTTTAAAAAGACACATATGTAAGGTTTTGGGGGCACTTATTTCAAATTGCACTGTTGATTAAATTCTATTTAAAAATAATTTAATATGGAGCAAATTAATATGACATATTTTATAAACTTAATATACCAAAAACAAGCTAAGCAAATAAAATGTGGCATGTGCAAAAAGTTTGTGCATCCTTTTAGTCTATTTACTAGTGTTATTTTTTGCAAGAGTAAGGCTAAGGACTAAGAATAAGACTAAGGATCTGAAATGAATGATTAATATTTGATAACTGACTCTTGTAAAACTAGAGAAGATAATAAGACATGTAAATACTTCCTGTTTATAGATTTCACTATTCATTATGGCACTAAGAAACTAAGAGAGCTGTTGAAGCTTAAACAAAGACTAAGATAAAACCCAGAAAAAGTCCTACGGGAAGATGATGAATATAATGAACATGGTGCACTAACCAACTGTGGGCAAGGATGGGCATAAGAAGTTCACCTTTACAGTGATCTCATCACAAAAACCAGGTGAAACAAACACTCTTTGGCAACCATCACTACAGGTATGTCTGGATAAAAAAGAATACCTTTCCAACTTTTGCATAGAGTGGTTCTATTATGCTTTGTGGTGGTGTGGCAGCCAGTAAACTGGGAATCGTGTAAGGCTAGAGAGAGCTAATGTATTACAGTCATTGAAGAAACTGAAGGAAAAATATGCTGGATATTACAACAAACATCAAAATCAACCCTGAACTACTTAACAAGGTATAAAGGGCTGGAATTGCCTTTACCGCCCTCAGACATGAATTTTCTCGATATTTGGAGTAGAAATGTATGTAGCCAAAAAAATGTATATACTTATGACTACTACATATAATTAATACTAATAAACTAGATGCATTCTTCAAGGAAAAGTGGGGAAAAAATAAATCAAGAATAGAAAGACATAGCTGGCTACAAGAACCATTGAAGACTGTGAGCCAAAGAGGGTCTTAAAAGTACTGACTACATACTAAGGAATCTTATGCACAAGCCACATTTCATGTATTTGTTTAAGTATGTTAAATGTTAGAAAAATATAAATTGTGTATTGTGCAGAAACATGCTGCATTAGGTGCCTAAACTTTCACATACTACTGTAATCCATATACAAACTGTTAAAGGAAATGTTTAAATCATGATCTTCAGAATAAAGTTCAGGTTGTATTTTAAACAGCAGTCACAGGCTGTGCTAGTAGAACACAATTTGTTTAATCCTGTGTATAAATAACACCATTAATATTGTGAGTGTGTACTAAATGTAGTTTCAGTTGGCCTTTTATATCACCTTTCTGCACTGTACTTTGAACTATGGAGAATATACAGAGCACCTGCTTTGATTTCAGAAAGCATTCAGGTTATAGGAATGGGCTTGCTGAGTACAGAGAAGAGCTCATCATGCCTTTTCTTCTATTTTCTTTTTTATGATGCAAGTGCTTTTTTCGTCAGAAGATGATCACTAGGCATGTCTGGATGGGGGGAGTGGGGCATGTGTGTCACTTTGTGTCTTAAGTTTTTGATTGTCTAAATAACACAGTATCTCATCATACAGCCGTCTTGCATTTTGACAGTACAATAACCCATAATTCCCACTGTCACTCAGTATTTCAAGGGCAGTATTTCATGGCGTGAACTGAGCAGGAGCGCATTTACATTTTGGAGGATGTGGGAGCGGTGGGGGTTGATGGGGGAAATGGATTTCTTGTCTTATGTCACTTCAGATTTTCCCCCTCACCCCCGTGCTCTGTACAATCCATTTTAGAGCAGACTCGTAAATATGCCTTGGAAGAGGATCTGTTCTTTTTTTTTTATTTAATCAAAGCTAAAGCATTGGTGGGGCTTTAAGTAGACACTGCAGAGGATAGGTCTGGCCCTGAGATCATGGGTTTGTGTGTGTGTGTGTGTTTAGACTTCATATGATGTCCTAACCAATAGATCAATATATCAAATAATGCACATCAAATGATAATAAAATCTGCTTCCTCTATTTTCCCACAAATTAAGTTTGCAAAGTTGTTTATTTACACTTCAACAACAGACACAGGGTTGTGATTATAGCTAAATTGCTATAATTATTTAAGCTGTTCAAGGTAATTCACAGATAATTTATTCAAAAAAATATGTATTGCTTATTATAAAACAGTATTGTACAAAAGTCTTGTTATGTTTGAACTGAATGACAATTTACTCATGAAGTTTGGCACAAAATGGTAAAACATCTGTGTTTTACAGAGACTTTTTAGGATCAATCATGATCCTCTCACCAGTTTCTCCAAAGAAGAATATTACATCAAATTATTTTTTCTTGAATAAATGATTGAAAAGTTACTTTTCCTTATAGTTTGGTTCAAGAATATCACCTTTTCCAATAGGCACTGTATAATTTGGTGAAATGTTTGCTTGTTTAAATTTGTTAAAAAAAAAATCAACATTTCCATGGGGTGTACATATTTTTTCACATGACTGTATTTATCTACTAAGATGTAAGATATATACTACATCTTAAAACCCATTGCACTGCCACCGCAATTGACTCTAAATTCTACTCTCTCTTTGAGACGCTGTAATGCGTGTCAACTAGATGTAAATGATTCCCATCTACTCCTTGACTGGATTTCCATTTGCAAAGAAGACAGGGCCCCATTACAGTCCTGTTTGAGCCTTGCTGGTAGCTATGTAGCTGTGAAGAGCTCTATTGTTTGGAAGAGCCACTTACTTTCTCTCTCTCTCACTCTCACTTGCTCTCTCTCTCTCTCTCTCTCTCTCTCTCTCTCTCTCTACTCAGTCACATTAGAGAGGTGCAGAGCTCTTAGCAAGGTCAAACACTTTATGATAATTCTGCTACCATCTTATTTGATATCAAAGAGACTTTTTCTTTTCAGTGACAACATCCTCTCTGTCCTGCCTGGAATTCAGGGAGTTTCACTGCCATTAATAATGCACAGCGAGGTCTTAGGTCTGTCATTAGGTTCAGCACTCATGTGCAGGAGAAATGCATGTTTTCAGAAATGGCCTATAGTATAAAGTCCTACTAAAGTAAATGTAGCTAACTGACACTGGGTTTCTTCTGCATAGCATTTACGCAGCAACCTGATCTGTAGATCTGAGTGAAGAGCACTATTAACCATTGGCAGCTCAGTGCACTGGATATGAAACTTATTTGACTATTTCATTTGCATGTGGTGACCTTGAGCTGAACTCATGACTGGCACTTTCAGCTACAATAGGAAGGTCCCCTGCTAAAACAAATATATGGTCGGCATAGTGTTCCTTTGAAGTTCCAATCTTTCAAATGCAAAAAGAAATTTGCTAAGAATCTAATGACTAAACACAATGATATACAGTTTACAGAAAGTAAATGAGAGATCCTACACCAGTGGTCGATAAACCTCCAAATATTGCCAACTAGTGGTGGTTCCCAAATCTTTTATGGTCCAGTATGCCCTTAGGCTTTAAACCTCCTGCTGCATACACCCTTTTACTTCTTACATACCTTTAAAATTAATCTCTCTTGTTTGACATTGTACAATTAATCCCCTTTAATATATCAAGCATGTTCATGATATGATTGAAAAATACTTTTAGGGATGCTTCTGAGGTCTGTTTTAAAAATGTAGTTCATTCACCTCACTCAGCACTACAGAAAAAGGTTTGAACTTTATCTAATGTGTGTGTGTGTGTGTGTGTGTGTGTGTGTGTGTGTGTGTGTGTGTGTGTGTGTGTGTGTGTGTGTGTGT
>JBBPDA010000145.1:16801753-16816101 GCA_037974385.1 Arnoldichthys spilopterus
TCTCTCTCTCTCTCTCTCTCTCTCTCTCTCTCTCTCTCTCTCTGTCTCTCTCTCTCTCTCTCTCTGTCTCTCTCTCTCTCTCTCTCCTGCCTCCAATCAGACACAGCTTTCTGCACTGTGCCATTCTGCTATTGTAGTGGGACTTTGAAGATGGTGGTGAAAAGCAGTGGAGTGCAAGCAGGTTTGGATTCCCCATGGGGGAGAGGTGCAAATCAGAAAGGTTCCTACCTGTACATGTGCGTGTTGGGTGTTTGTGCTTACCACATCTCCAGGGAATGCCAGGCTTACTTTTGCCCATTAGCATTCTGCTAAACAAAGCAAGTGCCGGCTCTATTATAGCATTAACTCTACAGCTGAAAAGTTTTCTCCTTGTGCACTTTGCAGATGTTATGGATTATGATGGCGGAAACAGCCCCAAAAGCTGGAGTGAAATTTGCTTGGAGTGCTTAGAGGTCTGAGGCTATTAGGGCTCAATCCCCTCATGTTGTTTGTGAATGTGATTCGGTGCTCTCCCTTGGCTGTGAATTTAACTGATTAAATCACAGAGTGCAAGCAGCAGTGGTGACATGAAAACAACAATTAATAAGCAGCCCCCCTGTGCCATGCGAGCGCCTCTTAACCAAGCAGCTAATAACATTACACACGCCACAAACTAGCCAAGGCAGACAGGTGGAGACAAGCAGGAGCCCAGCACTCATTTACAGAGCGGGGAAATTAGAGCCATTACACTGCACAGATAGAGTGGTACATATCCGCACCCACGCAGTGGGGTAATAATATGGTGGGAGATATTTCACTGTTTTTTTTTTCTCCCTTTTCAGGGCTGTTTTCCTTATTTTTACTACTTAATGTAATTGTCCTCTCTGTTTTCTCTTTAGCTGGCCATTTACGGATCCTCAGCATAAAAAAAAACTTCCCATTGACATAACTCTGTTAAGCAGGAAAAGAGACTGGAAAAACCCTGATCATGGCTACAGTTTGGAGAGATTTGTTCAGCACTGACACTGTCTTGTCACAAAGGAGAGGATTTGCATAAATAAGCTGCCCTTAGCTCACATGATTTTACCCCTAGATGTCTACCTTCTATTCAGGATTTAAAAGAGACTGATAAAACCAAGACCCATGCTGTCATTGAAACGTAATATGAGTATTGTATGTCTTCTAGCTGAAAAGGAATGAAGCCCAACATCTCAATTGCCATTGAATTGTTCTTTTCTCAGGGGCGAGCTGACAGAGCTAAATGTCAATTAACTGAAAGTGGACACATTAACATTGTAGGTTGTCAGCCTGTGCCATTTGAGGGATTAGAAACACACACCCTGGCTTTGTGCACCTACCATGCGGTGAACTTTGGAAGGCCCCGACATTACCCTGAGCACCACCCTCCATCATGTTTATGCCAGAGCAGTGTCGGAGGAGGGGGGCCACGCAGGAGGAGAGGAGAGTCCTTGGGGACTGTGTTTGTGTGTCTGTGCGTGTGTGTGTGTGTGTGTCGTTATGATCATAGGAGATTAGATGTCACACTGCGAAATGAGAAAGAAGTGAACAATATCAAACTTTTCCATCTTAAAACTATTGTTTTGCACTCTAAATGGGCTCATCATGGCAGAGTTGTAGAAGTTGTACTCATTCTGTTTGTGGCCGGGGTATTATAGTTGCGCTGAGAAAATGATGGATGACAAGTTAAATTTGTGTCGGGGGAGTGAAGGTGAACTGTGACAGAGTTATTTATCTTGGGAATGGAGGGTTAGGGTCAGGCAAAGCTGGGTGCCTGAAGGCACAAGACATTGACAAATTCATCCCGCACACTGCATTTCTGAAGCCCTTTTGTTTTGAATCCTGGCTACTCAAGAGTGACCCTCATCGCTCATACTGCCAGCATGCGAAGGAGGCCGCACCATGCCAGGGGATCTTAGCGCCACTAATTCTTGTCATTCACTCTCTTGACAGGCCCAAGCCCAAACTATTCCGGCCCGTGAAAGAGGCCGGCTGAAATATTTATTTCTGCACATAATGGCCGCCCAGATTTAGGGCCATATCATTTTTCCTCTCTCGCCTTATCATTGCAGGTCACTGACAGGCCTGAAAGCATTCAGCCAACTGGAAGAGCTGATTGTGGACAACAATCTTCTCGGAAATGACCTCCAGTTGCCCAGGTTACCACAGCTCCATACCCTAACACTCAATAAGAACCAAATATCCTTTCAGCCTGTGCCGCTTTTGTGTCTTAGCACATGCTTTACAGCACAGCCTACGAGGAGGTAGGGTGAGTGGGAACTCTCTCTCTCTCTTTCTCATTGCCTGCTAGCCATTCACTTTAGGATCTTGTCTTTACACACTTCAGCCCTTTAAATGCTCTTTAAATGGTGTTATTGTATTAAATTGAGCTGAGAGAGAGAGACAGAGAGAGAGAGAGAGAGAGAGAGAGAGACTGCTTTGGAGTCCACTTTTTCTGGAACTGACTTTGTGCCACGGTGACCTCTAGTGGAAGAGTGAGTGACTAAAGCCCCAATGCAAATGTGTTAGCGCAGAAATATGCTCCAGCTGCAAGGTAAAACAGGCAGATAGTAAAGTTTCCAAATACAGAAGCATCTGTATTTAATGATGAGTGTTAATACTTTTAGGAAGAAATGTCTGAACAGTTGATGATGGTCATAATACTGTTCCTCTAGGGGGCTATAGAGTATATAGAAACAGTAGTATATACAGTAAGATAAATATTTATAATTTTATGGTCTTTTTGTATTTTTTTAAGTTCTTCAGATCTTTGAAATAAGCACTGGCAGGAAAGGTTGGAATATTTGTGCATGATAAACTATGGGCAGGTTTACAGTAGGTATTACAACAGCCGATTTGATCAGTCAAAAATAATTGCTAAGTTTTTCTGCATGTTGTTTTTCTGCGGAGGGTTTTCAAGCTCGCGATAATGATACAGCCTCACACCCTGTCCCCGTGTTCCACCATTACACCCCGCTCTCCTCCAGCTGAGTGTCAGCGGCTCAAAACCTGAGTTCTGCTGTGAAGTGGTCTGCACATGCTAATGGGCCAATTATTTACACCCTGTAGTGGCCCGCTGCCATTGAAATTCAAGTGCTGCATTAGTGCAGTTGTATTTTGACACGTTTGGGGCTCCATTTTCCAATGAAGTGAATGTATTAGTGATGAATGCGCTGTGAAGTGGCTGTTTGTTTCCCGGCGTGGAGGCATGAGAAGAAGTTTCCATGGCCCGGGGAGTCACTAACCGTTTTTACCACAGGGCATCCATCATTTTGTCAATGTTTTTAATGTTCTGCACCAAGCCACCTAGGCAATGGAGAGGGAAACATGGGACGGGAACAGCCAAATGCGACGCAGGCCAAATTCTCTGCTTTAAGCGGCGCTGCTCTTTCCCCATCTGACACAATGCCTGTTGAGAGGATTTGGAGGGCAGTGGTAAAAGTAGAGGAGCTGTGCTGGCGGGCAGGGCCGGACCACACCAAACAGTAAATGCTGATGTAATGACCTGAATTCCTTGACCTCAGCCTGCTGACACCTCACTGACATCGAACACCTTCTAGAGCATTTGCAGGATGTGACGCCAGCCCTGGAGTATCTCAGTCTGCTGGGAAACGAGGCCTGCCCCAACCAGCTGGTGAGCCTGGATAAAGATGAGGACGACTACCAGAGATACAGGTCAGAACATCCCCCACCCCCCTGCCACCACACACACTAACATACACACACAACTATGCTGGCATTTAAACACTAACTGCTAGGTGGAAATATAGATATTGTGTATTCTGTTTTTTCATCTGTCTAAATATTTCAATGCACTTATCCTTTAAAATATAATAATCTGCCATGCTTTAAACATCATTTTCTATTGTTTTAACGCAGTCCAGCTCAACTTGAGTTACATGAAGTAGAAGAGTATATTACATAGCTTTTAACTGCTGGCAGATTGCTAATGCATGTGTGAAGTGACATGTTGTTCTTATTGCTGACATGCATTCTTTAAGCTGCAAAGACTTATTTTTCCTGAGGAATGTGTTGTTTGGCAACTTTCAGTAATTCTTTTTCCTTGGCTGAATGGCTGTTGCGTAATACCATAAATCACCAGCACAGGCTGTTCTGTTAGGCTATAAGCCCATTTCTCTTAAGGGTACTCGACCTCACCCACCCACCCCCCACCCCTTTGTTGAGTTGCAAAATCGATTTCATGTGTGAATTGTGATAACCACAAATGAGTGTTTGCTATCTTTTCTTACAAGATGAAACGATGCATTCATTATCAAGCCCAGGCCTATGGGAGTGCAATGCCACGCTATGTTACCACCGTTTGTCAGCTTTTCAACATGAAACCCTGTCGGCTGGAGAGAGAGCGAGCGAGCAAAAGCGAGTGAGAGAGGGAGAGGGAGTGGCAGGGAAAAATGCATTCTTTTGTCTATCTTAGCCCTAAGTGCATTTTTCCTGACACTGTGTTCAGTATGAATCATTTACCATACAGATGAACCTAAAAGGCGCCACTCACTTGCAGTGCCTCCCATGCTTCACTTAGTGCTGGAGAAGGCCATTCTTTCCGTGACTGACAGCGGCACTGGATTTGTGATGTAATATTCATAATGTGTCACATAGTAATACATCAGTTTGAGCATGATGCAGATTTCATGTCTGACAAGGTTAGGCAGAGCTCAGGTCATGGCGGGACTGGCCTTGGGCTACACACATTTCCAAGTGTGCCCTGAGAAACAACAAAAAAAAAAGGAAAAGAAACTCATACCCTAAGCATACCCCAGTGAAATACAGTATACAGCTTTTTCAATTAGTCAAATGAAATGAACAGGTATAAGTACACACGGATGTATTTTACAGCAGTCACTGAGCTCATTCATCATTGTCTGCTTCAGGGACTCAAGCTATTATTTATTTATTTACTCTTATAATTTTTTTAAATCAAGAAATGCAGTGGCAGTGACAGGCATATGCAGCAAAAGCCGAGTGTCCTGTTGCTCTGTAAAGTGCAGTAACACTGTGGCCTCATGATGTGCTGCCGCTTTGCATTGCCAATGTTTATCTAGACCTTAAATCTGTGTGTGTTTTGAAGATCAAAAGTTGCGGGTGATGTGGCCTCAGGTGCTTCAAACTGCAGCTGAAGCCGTGTGAGCACCAGCCATCTGTTTGAGGACCACAGACCATTTCAGAGTAATCAGGAAACACCTGCATATTTCCCATAAGCAAAGGCTGTCATTATGTTTGTTTGGAAATGAGTAATGGTGAATAAAACTTACTACGACTGCCACATTCTTCGACAAATGAAAAATACTTGTTACTTCAAGCTGTTTCCACTTCATGCAGTAAAACTTTGCTATATTCACAAGTGTAGCAATAGCTGCATGCTAATCACTGATGGGAATATTTCTACTGGCATATACATTTTTTGCGCTTGGTTTCATGATGCCTTTGGTATACTTGAGCAATATTTGTAGCTGTGCAGAGTTTTGATCCGAGCTTATCTTAATAGGATCAATCTGAAACTCTATTCTCTGTGATCCAGCCGTAGTGAACATGTAGCACAGGTTTGCTATCTTCCTTCATCATTGTCATCATCATCAATTTGTCACTGGCTTGTGCATGAGAGCTCAGTTGGGGATCTGTCGCTGCCCATATACACATCTGTTCACACCCTCCACTTACTCTCTCTCTCTGTCTCTCTCTCTCTCTCTCTCTCTCTCTCTCTCCCTCTCTCTCTCTCCCTCTCTCTCTCTCCCTTTCTCCCTCTCTGCAGCTTAATCTTGACACGCCGCTTCCTCCATTCCAGTCAGCCTGTGAAAGAATCTGTTGTCATCTCCACATTCGTGCTATTATCTCATGTCATTTTCTCCCTCTGAATGAAAGATAGAGAGTGCGTGAAAGCTTAAAAAGACATCTGTGATGTTACAGAAATGACAGCTTGGCAGATGAGGTCTATGTATTTTATTTTTCCAATCTATTTATATGTTGTCCTTATTTTTATCCACTTTGAAGGTGATTATCTATTTACACATATCACCATTATTAAGTTAACGCTAAATAAACAAGTGTTCACGTTTAATTTTATTTTTTTTTGTATTTTTCTTGTGTCATAACTTGTATCATTTGCTTTAATGTTCTAATGTTCTTGACTTTCGGTATCACTAAAGCACAGTCATATGAACATAGCAACATACAAACACTGTCTGTTACCTTTTCAACTTATTTAAAAATGTCCAATATGCTGTTTTTATTTTCCTTTGCAGGTACTTCGTACTGCATAAGCTGAGGAATCTGAAGTTTCTGGACAGCAGGAGAGTGTCTCTGAGAGAGCAATTGGAGGCAGAGGCCCGTGGATCATTCATGAAGGTGGTCAAGCCCAAAACTGAGCAGGTAAGCAGTTACTGATTGCTGTTGTTATGGCAAATGATACTTGTTACGTAAGTTATGACTTACAGCAGAATTGCATGTACATTGCCCATCAAAGATCTGGGGATACCTACCAATGTTTAAATGCACCAGCATGTTTGACTATAACTTAGCTGTTAGGATTTTGCTATTTTTCTTTGCAAAAACTGAACCAAAAAGGTCAACGCCTGTACATTTTATCCCCTGGAGATGTCATCTCTTTCCTTTCAGCTGTTTAAACCACCTTTGAGACAAAAGATTTTAATTATGTGCTTTTAACAATACCTTAGAAAACTGTCAGTTCATTAATAATGCAAAATTGTATCATTATACCAAGGAAAGTGTTCCCATGTTTTAACATGATAGCAGAATTTTGTTTTTTAATGCCAGTACCAAGTGCAGTATCACAATGCTCAGTACCAAACACAATAATCGCTCTTTCTGAACAACCACAATGTTTTATAAACACATTTTTACAGCTTAAGCAAAGTATATTTTATTATTCAATCAATTTTTTTACCAGTACAAAACTTTTTAAATGCAGCCAAAATATAATGACTTTTTAAGTTAAGAACTAAGTAATTAAACTTAGTGAGTATTAAACTTGCTTTTTTTTTTTTTTTGCAAAACTGCATTATTGTTACAAAACTGTGAATGCTTTGTGCAACACTAGGTCCAGAACCTTTTACAGGCAATGCATAAAGTTCATTATAGTCTCAATATTAAGATCAGTCCCAGGAAAATCACTTTAGATTTATACACATTGACATTTAAAGTATTTGGCAGATGAAATCTACAAATAGGTTTGAATACAAGTCCCGGTCACTGGAAAGACGAATACACAGTACAGAAATAAGACATAGCGTTAGTGCTATACACATGCACCATGTATGCAGTTTAGAAGAGCAGAAGGTTTATATGGCTCCTATTTACACTTGCTGTTACAAGTGTATGCCTCCTCTTTGCCTGTCTGTGTGGATGAGTGTAAGAATTAGTGAGCACTGGGCACTATAATTTAATTCACACCCCTTTCTGGCCCACCTTATTGTTTGTCCTCATTTAATTGTCAGACCGCTTTACGCAGCTGCCCATGCGCAGCTCTTTGAAGACATGCCCTGCCTGTCCCGCTCGCCTCGTTCAGGGGAGGGTCTCTTTAAGGAACGCCGACTGACCTCATTCCGTATGCATGAGCCCAGATCAAAGTGGACAGCGGCTGTCCGCTCGGCCTTGCGTGGCTGTGTGTGACAGCACTGGTGATCGCGGCGACAGCTCACGTACACACGCCTCTCCCAATCGCTTAATTACCCACTGCACACGCAATTATTCCTCTCTTGCTTGTTTTTGCAGGAGACACACTCACTTTCTCCACTTCAAATACTTTTTTTTCCCTAATTTTTTTTTTTTGGACCCTTTCATTCCCCCCCCCCACTCTTCTCTGCTGCTCTCCTCCCTCCTCCTCCAGGACTTATAAATGAATAGCTTCACTAAGATTTGATTTCATGTAATTGTACAGTCATAAAATATTGATGTAGTGGTTGAGCGAGGCTTCATCGTTGCACCATCCCCAGAGCGCCGCGCCGGATTCGAGAGGTAAATATGGTTGTAGCATGGCAAGAACAAAGCAGCCTCATGACAGCCACTGCTCATGCAAGTCAACACAGGGTTTGGAAAGTGCTAGAGAGGGAATGGAGCGTTCGTCATTGCAGACGCCCAGCCAAAGTGAGACGAGCAGTTTATTGTCTTGTTTTCAAGATGCTGAAGTCACTCATTTGATTCAGCATTAAAGTGGCAAACAAGAAAGGCGAAGCAGTGTGATGAGTTAACCTCATTCTGGCATGTTTGGAGTTCGGAGGGAGCTTTGTTAGTCGCGAAATAGGGAACGAAGTGTTGTGCAACCACTCCGCTCGAATAAATCAAAACCCCCTTCCTGGACATGCAGAGAGGATTTTAAACTTACGAATTATTATGGAGTGTTGCAGGGGGGCAATAATTAAACAAATAATGTAATGCACTCGAAACGTAGCAAAATAGTAAATCTGCTTAAAGCAGCAGGCCGTGCTTCTGTTTGAAGCCATTTTTATAACGCACCTACAGGAATCAGATATATGGAGAGTGTTTCGGCTCTCTGGGCTGTGCCCTGCACTTAAACAGATTAAACCCTGCTTTAATGTTGTGGAGGCACACTAGGCCCCGCACAATAGCAGCCTTTGTGAGGGCATTTTAAGAAGGGAGAGAGAGAAGGTTGGCCATGCTGGAACGTCCCGTGCCACAGCTGTCACACCAGCGCTTCTCCAGCGTTTGTTTTGAGTTAGATGAGACATGATGTGGCAGCCACAACAAGCTCTGTGGGGCATGTGTACTCCCCGGCTCTAATTGGCTTCATCATCGCGCCGATTGTCTGCTGACCAATAGTGCAGGTCACCAATTAACAAGCGCCGGAGACAAGCTAGCGCTGAGCGCGGCCAGCGGAAGATGATGGCATAATTAGTTATTTGTGTTTGCTTTTATGTTTCATCCAGTGGGGTGTCTTACATTTAAAGACATGCCGAGCTTTAACAATGTTACAGCAGCCTGTAATTAGCGCTCTCGTTTTCACCAAGTTCCGCATTCAGCTGCAGCAGAAAGAACAGCAGGCTCAGGCGGAGAGCAAGAGAAAGCCTCCATGTGGGAGAAACGTGTCTTTTATAGTGAAGGTTCTTTTCCAAGATAAATGCAGAAAAGTAAACATGCATCTGGAACGTGGTGCTGCACTTGTATTTTCTGTCGTTGACATGAAAGCAATAGGGAGTTTTTATAATGTATATTTTGGTATAAAGTATTTTAATATTGTATATGAGAAATGAGAAGCATACAGGTTAGGCCTCATCAGCTTAGTCATGCTACACAATCAGATTTAGATTGTCCTAGATGTGTGTGATAAGTACATATAATGAGTCTAATGTGTTGGTCAAACCAGCACAGTTCACAAAAAAAAACTGTGAGGGTTGCTATCTGGATCCTCTCTACACATCATGGAAATGGTTAATCATAATGTTTGGAGGCCCTGGTGAACTTTTGAGAGCTTTGAATCACATTAGAATGGAGTGTGACCGCGCTTTAAGCTGCTTTTCAATCATGACATTATGGCATTACACTCTGCTACACCACATGGTTTTCATCAAACTTCAGCGCACTCTAATACAATATGAATAGCATAACTTCTGAGCATTTTGACCTTTTCCAAGACTCAAATTGTATCCAGAGAATCCAGATCGCTTCACAGAAAGAGCGTTTTTATTGTGTTTAAACCATTATTGATACTTTCTTTTTTGGCTTGACAGAAATCTCCTATTTTTAAGTGACGTTGCAATTTTCGAATGTATTGCAATATTTAGCATCTGCGCAATTTAGCTCTAGGAGACATTTATTATAGCCTGTTGCAAATCCTTTTCATTCCTGCATTGATTTTCCCTTCCAGCATGCACCAATGGCCTTAAAACTATATATTAATGTAAGTGGTAGAAAATGAGCTGTCTTGCTGTTGTTGTCGAGTGTCTGTGCATGGCTGATACATGTTGGAAAGGAGGAAGGTCATTTTGCAAGCTGCAGTTATGAGGACAGCGTAATTGGGAATGTGTTTTATTGGATTTCTTGAGTGGTGAGAGGGAGTGATCTGAGCAACACAAAGAGGGTTTAAACAAGTACCTGCAGTAAACAAGGAACTCAAAAGGGCTATTTAGAATTTTTTCTCTTCTTTTTTTTTCTCAAAAGCCACAGTTAAGAGAAGGAAAGTGGAAAGCTCTGAGCTGTATTTTGGGGAAATTGGGCGAGCAGGAATGCCATAATGTGATAATTCTCTTAGAGGACTCAGAGGTCATGGAATGCGATGGCGTGAAACCACATTGAGTCGCTGGGCAGCTTTCGCAAAAATACATGTGGTTGTATGTGGGCTGCTTCTCTTGCTTCCTCAGAAGTACTGCGAACCCTTCATAACGTTGTTAAAGCCTGCACTTTAACAAGCCATGTCTATCAAAACACTTTGACAACACTTTGGCAACCTGCACAAACACTCCGTCAAGCAGTCAGGATCCTGCCCTGTGAGTGTTTCATTGACATCAGCATCTTAAATGCACATTTTTACACAGGATGAAGTAACTGCTTCAACTCCCTTAACAAAATAATGCTTGGTAGCTACGTAATAGTATAATGGTTCTGAAATGTCAGCTAGATTATGCTTGGATGAAGCGTTTGACTTGATTTTCTCATAGGGATACAAGATTTCTCCCACATCCTCCTCATGGGTAATGAAAAGCAGACAGCCCAACTGGCGCATTTGGAGCCAAGACTGAGGTCCCATCAGTTCTTGTCACACAGAGCCCGCTCTTAGTAATCCATGCTGGCAGAGCCAGGAAAGTTATGAAGTGGATCTCCTCTGTGCATTTTTCATATTAATCTGCCTCTCACCAGAGGAGTTCATATCGAGACAGCGAAATAACAGAAACCAACCAAAGAAAGACCACCTGAAAACGGCCCATGGATGGAAACTGATTACTGCATTATTCACTTTCCAAGTTCAGAGAAAAATTCTCTCTCTTCGTAATCTTTCTTGTATAGTCGGTAAAGAGTGTCGCCATATTCATCTCCTTGCTTGAGAATTATGAGTTCCCTGAAGCGTTCAAACATAATAAACAGGGGGCTATAGAGCTCAGTGCCACTGCGCCTTCAGTGTGTTTGCTGAATCATTTTATGGGATAAATCTTTCCTCAGAGACAGCTATAAAAATATCATTCTCAATGGGAAATGCAGTTGCAGCAGATAGATTGCTTGGAAACAGAGGTTTATTGCCATTTTCAGTGGACAGATTTACCTATATTTGTTATGCAGCGCTCAAAGTAGCATGTGACAGAATATCTCTTGTTTATATCGAGATTATCCATGGGCAGAACATGAAATCAAATGACTACTTAGTGCTACACGAACTTTCTCCTATTCAAACTGGAATAAATGTAAACAGTGGCGTGTGCAGTGAACTAAAGAAATGCTGCTTAAATTTTTCTTTTCTGTCTGTGTAGTCAGCACTAATACTATAGACAATTAGGATGCACTTGATGTTTTGTGATTAGCAATGAGATGAGAGTTTTGGTCTTAAGGGAAATTTTTGTTGCAGTGCCCTTAGAATGTCCTAGCTACTGCTAATTCTGGCTGAAACAGAAAATTCCCTAGAACATGTGTATGCATGTGTTCAAGGCTAATTGGTGGCTAATTGGTGTATGTAAATGCATTGTTTTTTTCTGACATTAAAACCATACACTGGAAAGCTCTTTTTCCATAAGAACCCACAAGTTTATGATTCTTTCAAGAACCACTGAAACCACTGTCTGGAATGTTCTTTAGTTAGGCCAGAAGTGATTCTTCTGTGACATTATTCCAAAAAACCTTTTTAAATATCGTCTTTATTTTTAAGAGTGTACCATAATATCACCCCTCCATCTCACTCGCGCAGGCTCATGCTATCTACAGCTCTGAGAAACATCCTCATCATGCAGTTATTTCTTTTGCTGGAAAGCCAGAAAGATGCTCTGTCTCTTACACGTGTTTGAGAGGGGTAAGGACAGCCTGGGCTTTTCCCCATCTGTCCTGAGGGACAGGCTTTGGGACAGATCTGGTGTCCAGCAGCGCAGTGTTTGGAAGCTGCTGAAACTGCTCTGGCAGCTGGAGCTCTGGAGGTCGCCGCAAGGGCAAGGCCCATGAAAACACTCGCAATTAGAGCCAGTGACTCACAGTGTCCACATAAATCAGATGACATTGCACATCATAAACAGACTGTAAAACTTTAAAGCACAGTTAATTGTTAGTAATAGCAGCACGATTGATTTATGAGCTAGTACAAAGCAGAAAGATATGGATGGGTGACCTCAGTGTCACGTCACTCTTATTACACAAGTGGTACAATGCATATTTTAGCTTGAAAACAAGCAGATGTTTTTGAGGAGCTCTGTTTGAACAGTCATGATGATGTTTCCCATTTGTGTTGCTTAATGGAAAGTGAGAGGGATTGGTTCAGGGTTTGTGTTTCCTTTTGTCCCTTGCTTTAGTGCAACCATTTGGGATGGGAAGTAACTAAAACAGATATTGTAAAACATGCTGGAAAATTCAGTTTAATTTTGTCACCCCATTTAAGAACAGTTACAGATTCTTTATGTAAAGGGTTTCACCTTTACAATAAAGTCACATTTTCTGTCCTTTTATACATTTATACAGAATTTAAAAACCATTCCTGACATTTACATTGTGTAATAATGTCATTAGGAATGGAGCAAAAGTAATGGTTCTAAATTACCTTTAAAAGTACATTTTACAGAAACCTCAATTATAAGGTAAGAAGGCTTTGTGTGTCTCGTAAAGTTGCCATTTTGTAAATACAAGGTTTTTGTCTGATACCAACATTTTTTAATTAATGTGTGATCACATAAATATGTAAACAGCCAAAAATGATACATTGTTGCATGTTAGTCCTATTAGTAGTCCTAGTAGTTATTGGGGCATTTTATGATTTACATTTGGTGATACTAATGGTAATGATATCCATAGCCTTCTAAACCATGCTGTTCTCTGTTCTGTCTGGGCTCATTGGTTTTTTGTGCATTTTGTCTTATTCATATTGTGATTTTCTCTAGCAACAGAGAGGTAAAAAAATCAGAGCTTGTGAACAGATTATAAACATACTTTAAAACAGCATCAGAAATATGTCTTTTACACATGGCAAAACTGTTATACAGAAACGGCAGTTTATTCTGTCTTTGGTCTGTTTTGCCATTTTTGGACTTTATTATTATTATTATTATTATTATTATTATTATTATTGTACTTCAACCGAACTGCACCAAAGTCTGTTTGGAATCGGTCCGAGATTGACCTGCTAAGGGGGTTTTGGTCTGTTTATTTTGTCCATTGCTGGATTTGCATGGCAGTGTTCACACTTTCTCTAATGAACTATTCTAGCAGAACAAATGCACCATGGGTCATTGTAGTTGAACCAAACTTGACAAACCAACTTTTGGCATTTTCACACCTAAAGTTTGTTTGCTCTGGTCTGAATGGGTTGATGAGTTTGCATACTTGGAACATTTCCCCCTTGGTTTGGTTTTGTTTCACACAAAGACAAACCCAACTAAAAATATGTAACTACAAATCATGTGAAAATGTTCACTTTGTGTATTAGTCAGGGTTTGGGTCAGTAACAAGAAAGAAAATACTGGGAGAAGGTCCTGTGTGCTGGACTGGTGCAAGAAATAATGGTGCAATTTAACATGGCACAATGACAGAGTTGGCATTTGCTTTTTAGCATGGCAATGTGGGCAGTATACCAGCAAAACTATACCAGCAGAATGCCTAAATGCACTTTGAGAAAATTAGAAAAACTGCCTAAATAAACAGAATGTGTCAAATATACAATGGTATAAATCAAGCAGACTAAAAGCTGCATGTGTAAAAACACACTTAAAATCAATTACATAGACGTTAACTATGACTCAGTAAGAGCCTTCTATAGAATATAAGCAGGTGGAGATTCCATCCCCACGTGGAATCAACCACCGCTCCAGACTCATCTTCATTATTCCTCAATAGTGGAATGAGCTGCCCAGCGACACTAGATCTGCAGTGTCTCTCTCCACATTCAAGAAGTGTCTCAAGACTCAACTGTTCCATACCCACCTCAGCACATAAGCACATCAGTCACAGACGAACTATTGCTACCTGATAACTGACTGAATGTCCCCCAGATAGTAATGTTCCACTTAGTTTTTATTGTAGCACTTAGCATCTGTATTAATTGTAGTAGTTGCTGTCTGTAGTTATTGTAGCACATGGCATATGTATCTATTGTAGTAGTTTCTGTCTGTAGTTATTGTAGCACTTGGTGTATGTATTTATTGTAGTAGTTGCTGTCTGTAGTTATTGTAGCACTTGGT
>JBBPDA010000145.1:16816201-16847930 GCA_037974385.1 Arnoldichthys spilopterus
TATGTATTTATTGTAGTAGTTGCTGTCTGTAGTTATTGTAGCACTTGGTGTATGTATTTATTGTAGTAGTTTCTGTCTGTAGTTATTGTAGCATTTGGCGTATGTATTTATCATAGTAGTTGCTGTCTGTAGTTATTGTAGCACTTGGTGTATGTATTTATTGTAGTAGTTTCTGTCTGTAGTTATTGTAGCACTTGTCTTCAGTATTTATTGTAGTAGTTGCTGTCTGTAGTTATTGTAAGCACTTGATGTATGTATCTATTGTAGTAGTTTCTGTCTGTAGTTATTGTAGCACGTGGTGTATGTATCTATTGTAGTAGTTTCTGTCTAGTTATTGTAGCACGTGGTGTATGTATCTATTGTAGTAGTTGCTGTCTGTAGTTATTGTAGCACTTGTCTTCAATATTTATTGTAGTAGTTACTGTCTGTAGTTATTGTAGCACTTGGCGCATATATTTATTGTAATAGTTTCTGTCTGTAGTTATTGTACCACTTGGTGTATGTATTTATTGTTGTAGTTGCTGTCTGTAGTTATTGTAGCACTTGATGTATGTATCTATTGTAGTAGTTGCTGTCTGTAGTTATTGTAGCATTTGACGTATGTATTTTACAACTAAGAGAAATGTGTTGGACTTCTTTGTAGCACTCACTTCAGTATTGCCCTGTGCAGCTCTAATGCTTAATTGTTTCCTCTGTCTTGGAAGTCGCTTTGGATAAAAGCATCAATGTAAATATACTCCTAAAATATATACTCCTGTTCACTTATTTGCACATGGATCGACCACTTTTGTAATTTAATTTGTACAATTAACAGCACGACTTTTAGCTCACTGATATTTTGTCAAAAGTGCAAATTCTATTCTTTCCATAAATACCACGTTTGTGTTCACGAGTTGGGAAATATTCTTTTTTTTTTTTTTTTGCAAAAAGAAAAACATTAATGTTTTAGCTGTTGTCATTGCTTAACATTTAATCAAAAAATAAAGGGAAGTAAGTCACAGATTCTAAGCAGTCAAAACAGAATGTAAATGTAAATAATTGTATAACACAATACAGTCACACAGTACTGTGCAAAAGTCCTAGGCACCTATGTTAATAGTTTAAGACCATTTATCTCAGCAATGAGTTTCTTTCTGCAGCAAAAATCAATTAAATGCAAACAAACAGGATTTGTTTTGTTTGTATAAAGTAGTTGATATTTTGTGAGAACACAGGTTTGGCTCCAGATTGTTCCTCCATGCCTCCAGCCATTGCATGGATATGTGAAGTTCCATCAGCACCTGATTTCATGTAATGAAGGACTGATTGAGCCCAAAACAGTGATTTGATTAAAATGACCAGTAATGCTGGGCATCCCACTAGAGCTGTGGAAATGGTCAAGCCAATACAGTAACACATACAATCACTGCTTACTGTTTTACTGTTATTCATATTAATTCTAATATTAGTTCTCTTTTAGCACAGCACTGTATGTATAAGTATGTAATGACGTAATTATAGTTGAATAGTACAGCATTAGGAAAACGATAACTTTTTATTTTTAAGGTTTAACCCTGACCTACAAATAATCCAGTCCAGTGAGCTGTTAGCAACACAGCCCCTACTGTGTTTTGGTGGACAGGTTCAGTTAACAAGGAGTGTCCAGATCTGGTCCTTGATGGTCCCATACAGTTTGATGATTTCCCAACTCCCTGATAATTAACTGCTGAAATGAATCAGTTGTGTTTGAACAGGAAAACCACCGAACTGTTTTGGGCTGCAGCCCTTCATGACCAGGTCTGGGCATCCCAGAGTTATGCTAATGTTAAGTGAGTTGCTGTTTCACTTCAGTTACAATACTTACCCAGTGATGTTTTTGCAATTACAGAGGCACAGACAAGCACGTCCCGCAGCGCCAGTTCTCATAGTTTAATTACAGTTTAACTTTTCAGTTTTCCTCTGATGATTGTAAGATGCTGCCAGCCTAATTAAACACAGATGGCTTATTCTGAAAGGCTTCAGTGTGTGTGCGCGCTGCGTTGCTCGGGACTGTGCCAGAGCCGGAGTTTAGATGGAGCCAGATCATTAGGCATATTTAAAGTAATCCCGTATCTGATTGTATCACATAACGCTAATTGTGTCATCATGATTTATATACACATGCAAATGGGCCCATGTCGCCTCTGTTACCATTGTAACACTTAATTTGGGTTTCATTAGCGTAAAGGGATGCTGATAGAAATTTATATCCCAGTCAATCTGTTCAAGGATAAGCATATCTCTGACCTCAGAGAGGGAGAGGGAGAGAGATGTATTAGCAAAAGAACAGCCAGCTTTATGTACAATCCCTAAAAACAAACAGTGCTCATGAGTAAGTAAGGAGCATTAGCAGCAGTTTTCCAAAGTGTGTTTGAAATGTGGTGTTAGAAAATGCATCAAGGTCATATGTAAAGCTGAACATTGAGAACATTCATTCTCAATGAACTGTTAAGTAAACCCCATATTTATGCATGCTCAGTGTGCTGAATCCTAATGATCAGCCCTAAGCATATGCAGTGTTGGGCTGATGAGAAAGTGGCGGTGACAGAGATTGAGTAGTGCTCTTTCTCTGGGGGTTGGGTCTCTGAGCTTTTCTCACTCTGTTTCAGAGGCTCCCTGTGGGGGCGTGCTGTCGCAGACCTCCAAGGGTGCTGGAGCCAGGACAGCAGGGACTCCCATTACCCAAACTAGCCATACCCAAACAAGAATTACTCTCAATTCACACGCAGCTTCTTTACTGCTCCCAGCTAGCACTGCTTTAAACAACTGACCCCAACTCACAACTCACTTCTTACCATCTGTAAAGCAGGGGGAGTTCTGTAACTGGTTGACTTTTTATGCTAGCAGGACACTTTAAGCTCTTACTATGCATTTTTATGTTATGTTGTTAGTGAGTTAAACCAGGAGCCAACATGCAGTCTCTTTCAGCTTAAGAGCTTAATTTGTGTGTTAATGTTCAGATATTGATTTTGCATAATAAATAATTACAGAGATTAAATAATAAGTCTGATTCAATACCCTCTCTCAATCTATATTTAAAAAAAAATAGAACTTGTAGCAGCACCTAAACATGGTGACCGGCCCGAGGAAAAACCTGGACTAAACTTGGGGGACTCTTTGCTCAGAGCAATGGTTGTTGACTTGCAGAATTCAAGCAGGATGCCAAAAGCAAAGTTGTCTATTCAAGTTGGTGCTTACACAAGGCCTCTTTGTGGTTTTTAAGGCTTGTCAGACACATCAGGCCAGTAAGAAAAAGTATATTGTTTCCAACACTTGGATTCCTTTCCTTCTGACATCTGCCACTCTGTAAAGATGATAAATTCTTGCCTCATTAGCCAGCGGTGTGGGATTACAGCCTGACAACACATTAATCACTCGCCTCTGTGGCAGGCCCCACTTGCAATAGGCATTGTTAACAAAACTTTTCTAATATGTCACTCTCCTCGCTGACAGCCTGTAATCAATCATTCTGATTGACAGGCCTGATAGATTACACTATTTATGCTGTATGTAATGAAAGATAGCGTTTCCACCTACTGTCATCCCTGAGACGATGATAGCCCACCTCTGAAAAAGAGCGTACACATTCTACAGAAGAAAAAAGAGAAAAAAAGAGAGAAACAGCAAACAGCAGACAGATGCTGGCACGGCATTGTGAACTTTAAGCAGACACTGTTCTGCTCCTTAGTGGGTGTCTTTTTGTTGGAAGGCATTGTTTGGTAATGTGGTCTGGCTTTAAGGAAGTCTTCGCAGCGACAGCTCTATTGTGATGTGGGCTGCTGTCACTGGCAGCTCAGTTTCAGGCAGGGGAATGCTAGACTTTGTCTACCTGCACATTCACTTTATCTGGCCTTGGTGGAGATTTTGTTGGCTTTTTTAAGAGAAAGGATATTCTGCTGCCAAAACAGCTGACTTGTCGAGGTATGGACTCCACAAGACCAGGATTGGTTTAGTTTGTCCAGCTCATCCAGCACACATTGGTTTGTTCAGCAAATTTGGGCAGTGGTGACCTAGTGGTTAGGACATTGCCCTTGTGAACTGAAGGTCGCAGGTTCAACTCCCTGCCTGGGCACCACTTAGGTACCCTAGAGCAAAGTACCTTCCTGCTACACTGCTCCCCAAGCACTGTAGATAGCTGCCCTTTGCTCCACATGTGCTCGTGTGATGGGTTAAATGCAGAGGTCACATTTTGTTGTGGTGCTTGAGAGTGTTCACAATGACAAATAGTCACTTTTACTTTCACATCACACTGATGCACAGTTGTATTGAAGTCTGGGGAATCATCAACTCTTTGTCTTGTTCTTTAAGCCATTCCTAAACAATTTTGCAGTGTGACGGTACATTATTCTGCTGAAAGGTGCCACCGTCATTAGGGAATAAAATTGTAAAGAAGAGGTGTGCCCTCAACAACATTTAATGCCTAGGTTTTCCAGCAGAACATTGCCTAGTGAATCACACTCCCTCTGCCGATCAGTAGTGAATCTTGTGCCATCTCTTCCATAGGTAAATGATGCAGACACACTCAGCTGTCTACATGGTGTAAAAGAAAATCTTTTTCATCAGATCATTGCTCCTTCATACCTCTCTGAACTGACCTCTCCATATTCTCATCCTGAGTCTCTCAGATCTTCCACCAGCAGTTAACTCTTTATTCCTTGCATTAGGCTCTCCACAGTGGGAGGCCGGTCCTTCAGTGGTGTTGCTCCTGAACTATGGAACTCTCTCCCTCAGTCTCTCCGTGATTGCTCCTCTTTCTGTAAATTTAAAACTGATCTTAAAACTTTTCTCTTTAATGAATATTTCTCTCCCTCCGCTTAATGTTTTTAATTTTTTTTTTGTAAAGCGACCTTGGGTATGTGAAAGGCGCTATATAAATTTAACGTTGTTGTTGTTGTATCAGTCCAAATTCTTCCATTGCTTCAAGGTTTAGCTCTAATGCTCATGTTACTATTGTAAACACTTTCAGTGATGGACAAGGGTCAGCAAAGATATTCTCGATAGTCTTCATTTACAGGGCCCTATATGCAGCAAAATGTGATCCACTGAGTGTTCTGACACCTTTTTTTAAGCATATCCTGTACTACCCTTTTTAGACAAGTTGTGCTACATTCAGTTTTTTGTGTGAACAGACCATATGGGCTAGCCTTTGCTACCCATGCACCTCAATAAGCTTTGGGTGCCCATGACCCTGTTGCCAGTTCACCAGTTGTCCTTCTTTGGGCCACTCTTGGTAGGTACTAACTTCTGCCTGCTGAAAACAGACCACAAAACCTGGTATTTAGGAAATGCTCTTATCCAGTCATCTAGCCATCACAATTTGATCCTTGTAAACATTGCTCAGATCCTTACACTTGCACATTTTCCCTGCTTACAACAAACTGACAGAATGTTTATCTGCTGCCTAAGATATCCCACCCCTTGACAGATGCCACTGTAATGAGATAATCAATGTTACCTCACCTCTCAGTGGTTTTAATGTTGTGCCTATATACATGTAATTCAGACTTAAGCAAGATTTCTGCTTTTACTTTGCCCTTTTCTAATATTTGTAATCTGTAATTCTTTTTTGAGGGGAATCTTCATTGGTGAACCTGTACATATTTTTTTGCCGAAAAGGCATCTGGGACAGGTGTCATCTAGAAAAGAAAAAGGGGTTAAAAAGATGACTAGTCCATCATGCAGTTGACAGCTAGTGAATTTGCTGCTTTTCTTGTGAGACAGTGAGCTGTCAGGAAATTAGTTAACTGGAGCATATTGTGGAGAGGCAGGTAATTTAGCCTCATTGATGGCATCACATAATGGCCTGCAGGAGTCAGCTTCCTGACCTGCCACTGCTTTGTGTATAATGCAGAATTTAGTGGCATGCTCAATGCATCTTGTCAGCTGCAGGATTGGATTTTCAGCCCACTGTATCTCAGCTTGCAACATATTGGTCAATTATTTCTGAGGCTGTCAACACTGGGAGACACTGTTATTTTGTGTGTGTTAACTTTGCATCATTAAGACACCATGCGACAGGAAGAGGCCCTCTTGAGCGTTATTTATTTTGATTCAAGCGAGAATAACCTTCACATTCTTTTGACCCCTGTTATGTTAAGACAGCAGGGGGAAAATCTGTTGACAGGATGAGATTCAAATTTAAGAAATTCTTTTAATCTAACTGTTAAGTGTAATGCCCCAAACATGAGCATGCATTTATTTAGACAGCTTTTTAGTTGAGCGAGTGGCATTGCATCCCCCAGCATTGTCCCATCCATATATAGCAGGGAATTATGAGATGTCAGAAGGGATGTAGATGTAGCAAAAAAAATGTAAAACAGTCAGTCACTTTCAGTGCTTCATGTACAGTGTACATACACTCTAACTATTCCTGTTGCAGAATTGCATTAGTCAATTAATATTTCACCATTTATGGGACAAGGGATCGAACAGACTGTTTAGCACTGTGACAGTGTTGACTTTTATTTGCAATGAATCCATTGGCTATTAACAGATGCAGCAGTAAATAAACATGCTGCTGGTGTCTGGTGAGAGTGAAGGGCCGCTGAGAGCCTGCTGCAGTCACTCTAAAGGCTCAAGTTGGAGAGAATGGCTTAGCTATGAATGTTTAGGTGATGGAACTGGGGATGATTAATGAGAAACCTGAGCAAGTAAAGCCACATCACTGTGCAGGGCATGATTAGCACTTGACATGGACTGTAATAACATCTCTCCATGTCTGTTTACCTTCTCACTCTTTTTTTCTCCCTCTCTCCTCAAGAGTCATGCAGATGTATAATGTATGTGTGATAGGACTAGCAGAGGGTCATACAGGGGAAGCCTGTCCTAACAGGTAGAACTGACACCTCAGCCTAGGGCTGTTGGCCCACAGAAGGTGGAGGGGCTGGGTTTCAAATGAGTTAGACTTCTCCATCTGAGAACAAACAGGCAGAGCCCACATGAGATTAACTGGACCAGAGCATTGCATTAAAGCTTTATGTCCTCCCTGCCTGTAAGCCTCACAACGCATTAACAGGCTGACATCATAGCCTGTAGTGCTAATCAAGAGAGGCCTCTGTGGTGTCACTGTGAGCTATACATAATGCATTTTGGTCAAATGTGAGACAGTTACATTTGCAGATTAATGCTTACAAGTTACAGTTAGGGCCAGAGATAAAGATCTTATGTTATTTAATGAATATGCAGATTATAACTTGGATTCAAGCCATTGTTTGTGTTATAAAATTAGATAATGTGATTTGATGTAAAAGAATTGTTGTGCATGACATCATTTTTTTTAGGGCTTAATATTGTAACAAAGCATTATAATTAATAAATCCAGGCTAAATGCTTGTGTATACATGGTAACACATACATTATATGTAATTACATTATCATATTTAATTATTTAGCAAAGTTGCAGTAATAAATCTCAATTTCTAAAGGTTAAATGCATTTCTATGTTATGCACCCAACTGTTGAGCATAGCTTTGCACTAGGTGTGATTTTGCTGCTGTCTTTTCTTTACGCTCTATGTCAGGTGTGCGAGTGGTTTGGGGTTGCGAGGATTGATCCCCCACTACTACTCATTATTCAGCAGCTCTCCACACTAGGCTGAATGAGAGAGAGAGGGAGAAAGGCTCATTCTCCCCATTCAGTATATGAAAGGCTAGAGGCTCAGAGCCGTCAGAACACAAGCCTCCTGCAAGTCCCGTTGCCTCCGGGGTCAGCCGCAGGCCAGCTGGGTCAAGTGACACTCACACTCTGTTCATCCCTCTCCTGGCAGTGAAAGAGAGAAAGATAGGCAGAATCTCTGTGCTGGACTGCTGAGGAACAGTATCAGCACTGCTCCATGTTTGCTAGCAGAGATAGCTGGGTTAGCTTAGCCTGTGTTGGGCTCTGGGCCTCAGGCTTTATGAGAAAACTTATGAATGCCATTTAGGCTGGATTATATTTAGACTGGACTCTTGTGAGCACAGTTTGTGTCATTGGCTGGATTTCCTCACAGCAGTAACATCAGTAACCAGAGAAGATGGTTTACCTTGTTAACTGATGGAAAGGGCTTCATCTTGTTTTTTAATTAACTACACTGCATAGGTGCCGCAGACAGTCATGACTTCTGACATTAGTGTCCGGCTATTAATATCCAGCATGTGACCTTCGCAAAGCTGGCACCGGGAAAGAATTTGACAGATTCATGGCCCCTCTGCCCTGAATAAGGCTGTCACATATTTAAGTGCTTGAAATGAGGCCAGAGTGCCATAAACCACCGACATTTTAATTCAGGGCTGAACTAGAAGGGAGAATTTTAGCCATATAAATGTTGGCTCTTGAATAATACAGGCATGGGCTAATAGCCCAGATTAAAGTATTACTGGGGCTAATTCAGCCGTGTTAATATTCAAACATTAACCAGCCAAGAAGTTTTGCTCCGTCAAAAACATTTTTCCTGACTGATGTGAAGTCATGAGGTGAAATGATGACACTTCCTTTTTCCTGTTTCCTTTTTACTTTGTCTCACTGACAGTGTAACGTTCTCTTTGTGTCCAGTGTGTTGTTATCTGAAGCCCATGTTGCCTCTTCCCAAACATAGGACGGCTTTTGTCTTGTGCAGGATGTGCTTTCTCGGTGTCCGCCCGTGCAGGGTGTTGCATTTGATCAGTGGGCTCTGGACGCTGGGCTTGGAGTGGGGGGCACGGCAGCACAACTGTGTTTTTGACAGAAAGGAGGATGAGAGGGTAGGGTGCTTTTTCTCTGAAGCAGGTGTTGCTCCTTTCTCCTGCTCTGGCCAGACAGGGCCAGGCTCCAGATCAGCTGCTGCCAGGCACTGAAATGCAGACTGGCAACTGGCTGACCTGGACAGAACAGCCTATTCTGGAAGCTTCCTTTTCTTCTTCCACCGAAGAAAAGTCACAACTGTAACCATGAGCTGTGACATAGGCTAAAATATTATTTCACCGGAATATCACCTGATATTGGCATGGGGACACAGTAGGCAGCTGGTAGCACAATAGACATTGCATCCAGCCTGTTTGTCTGCCAACTGGCAGCATCAATCAGCAGGCTTGTTTGAGGTAACGTGATAAGCGTTACGGCCCCCACTTTCATCACACCTCAGCCCAAAGCGCAGGGGACCTGGCCCTTTTCTCCCCCCGTAAAGCAATCCTCAGCCGGCGCATCAGATAGCTTTACTATATCCTGTCATAACTCATCGGATTTCCAGACAACTGAGAGCCTTTGTCATCTGCATTCCAGACAGTTCTCCGGCTCGCTGTTTTCTTTTGCCACTGATAGATCGTCCTCCCAGTAGATTTATTCCCTTCATTTTCCAAACCTTAGTTAAAGTACACTCTTACTAAATGCTTCTTGACCTAGACATACAGTTTTAGGCAAAACCTTCAGATTCATAACAAATAAATATGTTCTTTCAGCTACAGTACCTTGCTATATTAGGTGGTTCATGGGGAAATGTTTCATCCCTATATGTACATGTGCACATCTGCTGATGGCAATAATCTTGAATCTTCTCCCTCACATCTCAACAACATCTACTGTCTTTAAATAAAGATCTGTGAACCTTTACTGAGAGTTTTCATAGGGCTACAAGACACCTATGTAAGCCTTGCATGACAACTGACGTAAACCAGTGTAGACATTTATAAAGCCTTATTTCAACAAGCTTGGATTTTCATAACATTTTCTGAAGTGAAATCATATCAGAATTGACAAAAGAAGCCTTTATGGCAAGAAATCCTGATCGGATTAAGCATTTATATCAGTCATGAAAAGCATATGTAGGTGTCATGTAGTTTTATGAATGCTGCCCCTTAAGTGAAGTGTTACTGAAAGATTTTTAGGAAAAACAAAAGTGGTTCTTCTATGGCATTGCACTAAAAAACCTTTTTTCCCCTATTTTTAAGAGTTGTAGCTGCAACGAACTGGCAAGATCATTTGTGAAAAAAGCATTTGCATGTAGTACACTCTGAATAAAGAAGGCCTGCTATAGACCAGACACAAGCTCTGATCATGGAAAAAAGTCCTTCATGACTTTCATCAGTTGTGGGCCTTTTTTTTTGGTCACGCTGCGTGTCATGAATGTCATGGCTGGCTGACACCTGTCTTGTGTGTGGGGTTGGTTGGAGCTCTCTGCGTGTCTGTCAGATAGTTGAGAGGCTGTTTGTTTCCAGGCCGCTGTTGGGCCAGACGCCTCTCCGGCGCTGCAGGCCGCGGCCGAGCTTTGTGCTCATCACACTAGACATGACAGGCCTCCTTCTCTTTGGTGTTGAGAGTGAGTGCTCTCTAAGGCCCTGTGGGGAACCCAGTCAAAATGGCGGCTGCTTTTTCATTCGCTTTCTCTTGAACTGCACATCAGAGAAAGGATCAATATTGTGTGTTTTAATATGAGCTAGTTGCTTCTGCAGTAACTGAAGGGATAACTTGTTGTTTACATGTACCTCATAGCCTGTGGATAATTGTTTGGCTTTTATGTTGGCAGCACTGAGCAGTTTATTCATTCCTTTTAACAGCTTATCGCCTGACTGAAGTAAGTATGTTATAATAATGGCAATATATTGGCTCACTCTGTAAAGACACTGCATAGCAACAGAGAGGGGAGGTAAGGAAGGATTCATGTCTGAATATCAGCTGCAACTTTTCTAAGCTATATAGCTTCAGATTGAAGCTTGAGCGTTTGAAGAGTTGCATGGCAGTTTCAAGCTCTTTGAGTTCTGATGGTAGTTCTTGCTACATCTTCTTGTGGTCTTAAAAGTAAATGAATGAAATGAATGAAATGAAAATGAATGAAATGAAATGAAAATGAAAGAGGTACAGGTAAAGGTACAGGAAAGAGTGCCACAGAAGAACCACTTTTGCTTCCTAAAAATGTAATTTTATGGTCCTTTAAAGAATCATTTAAAGGGCCAGTTGCATAGGAAATAGGTTCAGCGTACAGCAGAATAGCCCAGCCCCTTCACAATAATGTTGTAAGGAATATTCACAGACTGCTTTCTGAATGAGAAACAAATTAGAGCAGCCAATCAGAACAGAGTTCTACACAACATTAATCTCAAAAGCACAGTAAAAGAAACAGCATGTGTAATTCTTTTAATTCTTTCCCTAATTGAGGGACATGTAAAAATAAATAATGACTGTTCTTGGTACATAAACAAACACAAATAAAAGAAAAAAGAGAGAAAAAATGTCTTTTTTATTCTTGTTTAATCTTCCTAGTGGAGCCTTCCTAGTCCATCAACAGGGAAATGGTTCCATTCTGGTTCATACACCAAATAACTACTCTGAGCATTTTGACCAAAAATAAAGAAAAGTCGGTTCCCAGTTGGTTATTCCATAGGAAACTGTGACTACTGTGAGTGGGCATGTCATTCTACAGTTTGGAGCAGAAGCAAACAGCAGCAGTGGAAAAGAAGAAATAACAGAACTAAATCTTGAAGGCAGTCATGGATCCTGCTTTTACTTTATACTCCTGTTGTGTAATGTCCTCCTTTAAAGACATATTTTTGATTGCAATGGTTCTGCTCAAAATGGGTAGTAACAAAGGCTGGTTCTTTATTCTTTTTAAGAATCCTGAAGAGAACTGGTTCAAGAATCTGTTTCCTGCTGGTGGAAAAGTGGAATTAGTTTAAATCATTAACCTCCTAAACGCTAGGCTTATTAATCAGTTAGTAATCATAAAAAATTATTATCCAGTAACTGTAATGGAACTGTGCCATTTATGTGCTTTTCTGAAAAAGTTTGGACATTTCGTAAAATTACATTTAAAAAAAAAGTACAAAAACAACATTTCCAGTGTTTCCACTGAACAATTTGTACACTTTACAAAGTACACAGTACAGTAAACATGAACACATAGAATTTGATCTCTCGCAAATTAAAAAAAAATGGGACAATGGCATTTTTACCACTGTGTCTCATCACCTTTACTTTAAATTACACTTTTTAATAATTTGGGAACTGAAGATACTAATTGTTTATGGTTGCACTGCATTATAATCATAATGATGCATCATACATTTTTAATAAAAGACAGACTGCTAGCAGGCCAATCAAGCACGCAACAAAGCCATACTGTTGTAATGTGTGCAGAATTTACAAAATCTCCTGACTTTTCTGGAAAAGGAGTTTTTAATAGGACTTATGAGAGTAAGAAACTAAGGTGTGGCCCACAAACATTCATTTAGGGATTAAGGGTTGTTTCATAACATCTTTATTGCTAATCTATGCTCTCTTCCTTCTCACACATGTAATCTGCACTATACTAAACAATACATGTCGTGATGAAGGCCTCTAACTGGCAGGACTTCCATCAGTATTGCTACCCAAAGGCATCTGCTCATCTATCTCACATGGAGAGATATACCGGTGGTTTCATATTTTAACTCAAGATTAATGTGCTTTTTTACAGCCTGCTGGGAGCTGCAATCATACGTGTCACTATAACATAATATCTAGGCTCTAAAGACATGACTATTCATTTTAATGGCTCTTTCGTCTCACAATTGAGCATTATAATGCACGCTACTCGTCTCATAGCTTGCCCATTATTCACAATGATGTTGAATCATCAAAATGCATGCTCCATTGTCAGTTCATACCCAGCAGGGCCTGCTG
The DNA here is from genome assembly GCA_037974385.1 of Arnoldichthys spilopterus. Taxonomy (NCBI): domain Eukaryota; kingdom Metazoa; phylum Chordata; class Actinopteri; order Characiformes; family Lepidarchidae; genus Arnoldichthys; species Arnoldichthys spilopterus. Next base: position 16,828,826 of record JBBPDA010000145.1, read on the forward strand.
TTAATCAATTTTTAGGATTTTTACCCACTGCCTTGGAGATCTCTCAGAGTACAAAATATCTTCCTGCTTATTTTATCCCTGATGATCATTAGAGGAATTGTTCATTAGTCTTCGGAGAGCTTTAGCATTGTGAAATGTATGTTATGAAAGACATTGACAGGTTGAGTAGCTGAATGTATGGGTCACTCCAAATATACTGCCTATGATGATATTATAATGCAGACAAAGACCCTTAACCAGCTCAGCTGCAGGTGAATTGTGCTAATGAGTAATTTATCACCACTAGATTTTGTAAATTTTAAAGGAAAAATACTTTTTTAAAAGAAATATAATTATATATTTATATTCATATATATATATATGAATATTTATATATTCATAATATATAAATATTGTCACTTAATAAATTCTAATAATCTCAAAGTTTAAGTCATCAGCAAAACCATTTCTTACCCTTTTTCACTAACTAGGATAGTTTGGTAAATTTCCTTATAAAAAAAGACCTTCAAAGGTCAATCAGTCTCTAAGCATGATATTCATCAAAAAACTGCTGTTTTAAAAGATTTGAAGCTACAGAAGAGTCAACGAAGCAGACCACTGATTATCTCAGATCATTCCCTTCAGTAATACTTCATGTCTTCAACAATTTGGTAAATGAGAAGATTTGCTCCAAATAGCTTAAAATGGCCAAATTGTGGGAAGATTAGTCACTTTTGTTTATAAACGCATATTTCCCACTTACAGTATGAGAAATAGTAGTATGATTGACTAAATTCTGACTGTCTGTGATTTTACTGTGTGTTGTGAAATTGATACTTATATAATAAAGTTATGATTTAAATCCTATGTGTACTTATCCCAAGAATAAGTTGTGAAAAAATTTATTCATATATATATATATACATATTTATATTTATATTATAGTTATATATAATATTTATATATGTATAATATATTATATAATATAAACCTATGTGTAAACATGTATAATATTTAACAAAGCCTTGTGTAACGATTTGTAGTAAAATGTAAAATGTCTCTACTAATGACAGTTTATAACAAATGAGCATGAATAAAGATTGACTTTCTGCCACATACCAGCCAAAGCAAATGACTTTAACAGAAACATTTTTTTGACATTAGACAGTGCCTTGAGAACCTCCAACACTCCATCTGAGACAGATATGTTTATCTAATGCTGCTCTCAAATCCTGTCACCTTTTTTCTTTAACATGTCAAAGTCTCATTTTTCCTAACCATTAGACATCTGTGACTGTTTAGTGACCTTATAATGCTGACTGCGTTTTAAAGCATTGTTTATCTTCAAATAAACAAATCTTTAGCTCAATAATAGCCTCAGAGCTGCTTACACTAAACCTCTCTCCCTCTTTGACAAAATGCACATTATTTTTCTTTGAGTTATTGTTAGGGTTGTGGGAGCCATCACCGGCTGGCACAAATATTTTCTGTTTGATAATCCACTAATAGTTTGCTTTGTACTTTATCCAAATGTACAAGGTTTTTTGTTGAGGGCTGGCTCTGCATGACCAGTGTGGGAGCAGGCCGATTAAAAAAAGCCACTGATGGCTGTGAGCTCATGACTTGTGGTTGTTTATCATTTATCTAGACCACAGGTCATTGAGTATCTCGTGCCCTTTACAATTAGTCTTTTCTCTACAGATGTTTAGATTTAAAGCCTATCAAGATATGTTTTAATTGAATAGTATTGACAGTTTGTCTAATTGTTTGTTAATAGTGTGCACTGTATTAAAAAAATATAATGTGGTCATAGTCATAATTTTTTTTATATGTTCATTTTCCAAGCTCTCTTTTTCTCTGTCCAGGTTGAAACACTCCTTATAACTTCACTGTTAATATGTAGATATATACATATATACACACATGTTAATGTGTATTTCTAACCTAATAAGAACACTGCATTCAAAACACCTGTTTTTGCAGCTTAGTTTCCATATGTGGTCTATATCGACTGGGCAGTGGATTGTATGTTTTGAACCTTTAACAGTTTTTACATAACACATTAAGCTCTATAATTTAAAAAAAAATGCTGATATGGGACCCTACTTTGATGGCATTGCTCCAAATAACCCTTTTCATCACTTTTCTTTTTAAGGGTGCAAAAGGGCTTGCTAATTAGCTGATGAGTTGAGTCAGGTGCGTTAGAGCAGTAAAAACACTCCAGAAGCAGGACTGTTAACATCTGTGATCTAGGCATTCCCTCACAGGTCTTGTTTACTCTTTAAGTCATCACTCTAGCCATCATTAACCGCTGAAAGCCTATGCTTAATGAATACACCACCTGCATTGTTCATTTTGGGCCAGTGCGCTTCCCCTCAGGGCTATGCTGAAACAGACGTGTTGGAGGCACCTGTGTTGTTGTTGTGGGGCTGTGTTACCCGCACTCAGCCAGTGTCAATAGATTCCTGCCTCCAGGCCTGCATCATGTGGCTTGTGACCTCAGTGCATTTCTGAAGCGGCATGTCACAACTCAGCCGTGGCACTGTGGGCATACGTGCACACACACAGACACACAGACACACGTTGAGATCCTACATTCAGCTACATAGCCGAAGAGGCCATGGCAGCTGAAGGGTTACATCCAAACTGTATATCCTATAAAAAGGGAGAGAGAGAGACACAGAGAGAGAGAGAGAAGATAAGGGCAGGATGAAATAGGCCGGCTCATTCTCCAGCACGTCGCTGTGTAAACATCTGTGTTTTACCTGTCATTTCCCCTGAGAGCTGTCTCATTACCTTTATCTCAGTGCTCAGCATTCAGCATGAAATTTGATCCTGCCCTTCCTCCTGCTCTACATGCGTGCCATTTTGTCAAACAAGCTCGACATTCTTCAGAGGATGAGGCAGAGGGCTTTTGTTAAGTGTGGCACTCAGAGATGCAGTGGACCGCACTTTAAGGCAAGCTGGAATATTTGCTGCTGTTGTAGTTAAAGTGTGCCGTAGGTACAAATGTTCATGGCGACTGCGGTCTTCTTCTGCAGTCTTGTTTATATACTCATTAGCAGGCTTTGGATTTCAGTGAGCTCTTGCCCAGGAATATCACATTGCTACATAAAGTAGGCCCCTGACCAAGGCCCAGACAACAAGAAAGAGCCTGCTTGTACTCCAGCAGACCTGAGAGTATTAAAAAAAATACATTTTTCATGTATTTCATCATTCATTTTCATTATAATTATGCAAGCTTTCTTTATCCCTCAGAACTGAGCAGTCCGTTTTTGATGCCATGTCTTTCAGGTAGAAATATGTAAATGATTTCTCTTCTGATTGGCTTCCCTGTATTCTGTCCCTGTACTGTTTTAAAATGAAAAGACTGATATATCTAATGGGTTGTTTTTGTGACATCACCAAAAAATGGGCTGTTTTTGCTTCATTTCCCTGTGTATTCTGTGTGGAGAATGAATGGTACATTTTGAAACTTTAACAGTACCTATTTACTGTACTTCATGAAACATTTCATTCAAATTTGATAATATGCACCCTTTAAGACTGTTCCTCAAGGGTTGTCTAGTATGGACAGTGGTTTGTATATAGAAGTCTCATTTCAATGCTTAAACAACTTTTTGGTTAAGTGGTTTTTCCAGATCGAGAACCTGTTTTACATTGTTTTTTAAAGATATGGTTCTAAGTAACACTTAAAATGGTTCGACAATTGTTAAAATCACAAGGGAAGTGTGAAGTATATTTGGCATGATTCCCAAGAGTCTCCTGGGTGGCCCACCACTGGCCTATGTGGAGTTCGCCCTGCTAGTTTTGACTGCCATGATTGTTGTATTTTGTCTGAGTATCTGAGCAGAAACCACACCCCCCAGGTGTGGTTTAACAACAGAGCGCATACTTTACTCAAGGCCACAGTAACTGTTGTTCTTGTTGTTCTTTTAAAGAGGCTGTTAAATACGGATCAGCTACTGACAGCACTTTCACCACCCTTTCTCTCTCTGTCTGTCTGTCTGTCTGTCTCTCTCTCGCTCTCTCTCTCTCTCTCTCTCTCTCTCCATCTCTCTGTCTTTCTCTCTCTCTCCATCTCTCTGTCTTTCTCTAACTCTCTATTCCTCCCTCTCTTTCTCTCTCTATCTATCTCTCCCTCTCTCCCTCACACCCCCCTCCTGTCTAAGAATGGGCTGTGCCTCCGGGGGCCACATCACTTACCTGCTGACACGCAGGACATGATTGATGAGCAGCCTCGGGCGCTGGAGTCGACTTTGTCAGCTGCTCATAATTTATACATCTTATCTCTGTCAGAAGAAAAGAGAGAGCGTGGCGTATGGAAATGAAAACACGGGTCTTGTTTAGGCTTCCAGTAGCAATGCAGCTCGGAGAGAAAAATCCAAGATTGCTATCTGGCTACTCTCTCATCAGGATGGCTGTGGCCTGACCCTGGCTCGCCCAGGTTTTTCTCTGCCTGGCTTTGGTCTCTAGGATGGACAGGCCCCAGATGCTGTGCTTTAAGTTTGATCTGCATCCAAAAATGAAGTACATTTAGCGTGTAATTATGCATCTGTGTGCTTGGTGTTTGTGGCAAAGGCTCCATTCTGTGTCAACAATTGATAAGCCTGGTTCATTTCAGCAACTAATATCACAGAGTTTGTCTTGGTTGTATGTCTTACCGGTGGCACCGTTGATGAAGATAGTAATGGATAATTATTCAGGGAATCTTGTGCTGACATTGTTTTTTGAGCTGTTCTATTATTGTAGCATATTTCACGTAGCGCTTGATTAGTCTGGCTAGGGTAAATATGTAAGAGCATGTGTACAAGGTTAATATTAAGCTAGGGTGTTAAACTAGGCGTAATGTCCATCATGATGAATCATCTCACCAACTTTTTAATTTCCATTTTGATCTGAACATCCATCACATATGTCAGATCACTCATCCGTGGCCCGGCTTGTCATTTGTGATGACAGACAAGAGATGCGTCAGTGTAATCTCAGCTAGGCACGCTTCCCGAAGAAAACAGTTCCACATACAGATACACATAAGACAGAGCTGACAAGTCTATAGATACACACAGTAAAATATGGCATGTTATTATTGAAATAATGATCATCTAAATTAAAGTTTCTCAGACATGTGTTGTTATTAAGAGAAAGATGTGCTCCTACCCTTCAAGATTTTTTTCCTACTGAGAGGACTAACCATCTAATCTTGTGTAGAAAGAGTGTCTCACTTTAATATGTTGTTGTTATAGTTGAGTTTGGGGTAAATTGGATTTAAAATTTAAATAAAATAAATTATTTTCAAGTGGAAAGACATCACCTTACTACTTGAAAAAAGTTGTTAAAAGTTGTTAAGGGAGTGTTAGATTTTGTTTCTAAATAAAGTAAATAGATGAAATACAAAAAACATGTTTTGTTTAAAGACCTTTTCTTATATGTATTTTTTAATACAAATAAGAAGACATGTACAGTTAATGCCTCCTTTATTAAAGAAATTACAATAACTTTTTTCAAATATATAAAATATGTGGATATACAGCATTTTGAAATGAAACTTCCATACATTGTGTTGTATATTATTATATTTGTATAGTAATATGTTTAAATGTGTTTATCCAGTTAATTTGCACAGATCTGATTCAGTTTAGTGTAGATGTTTTAAGGAATAAAGCACCACCCTTTTTTTAATGGCTATAGAAAAGAACATGTCAGCTTTAAACTGAGATGACTTCTCTTGCCTGGCTTGCTGACAGTTTGACTGTGTGTAGCTGAATTTGAAAAGAGAGTTTAAAACACTAAACTTGTAATCATTTTCCTCTTTTCATTGTTGGTACAATGTTTTGTTCTCCAGTATTAGGCTCTAGTGGGTTTTTTTTTAAAGAACAACCATGTTTCGGTTAGCACTGCACAGCTAACAAAACAACTCTGATTCCATAACCCCTTCCCACTATTGATCTTTAGTCGCAGATAAAAGAACTTTCCTAAATTCATGCATTTTTCATTGCAGTATCAATGGGTTCAGTTGAAGTCTTTGCATTTGGCACTAAGGTTTGCTTAAAGCTATACTTACGAATGCTGTCTGTTTTGCTCTATTGATTCAGTGGTTTTGTTTCTTGGATATTGAAGACACCAGTCCCCTGACATCACTTTGCTTTGCCTTTGATCAAAATGTTGGCTCTGAGCTACAGTGAAGAATCAAGTAAATTAGGCTAATTATGCAGTGGGGAAACACAGGAGCTTATTGTAGCTCCTACTGAATATTAAAACTAGATGAGAGCATGCTTCCCAGTTGGAAAAGTATGTTTCACATTCTGAACTGAAGATACTGTTTGAGATGATTGTTTTCAGCATCAGAACTTTTTTTTAAGAGACTATTGATGAAGTGATTAACACAACGCCATTTAGGAGAAACCATGTTCTAAATGTTTACATGTTAATGCAGGATTAACATTACATTTGATGTTCATGAAGTGATTCTGTCAATTGAACTGTAAAAAAAATTTGACCCGTTGTTCTATAAGCCTTATGCCAGGAGCTGCTGATATCGAGCGACCTAGTTAAGGAAGTTTCATCAGACATGCTGCCTTTACTCCTGTTCTGATCAGAGGCACTTCTCCTTTACTGCTAAACTGTTTCATCTCAGTGTAGAACTTATGTTAATGATACACTGGCAAAGTTTTGATGCAAGTTGTGGTTTCAATGATAAATAAGTTTAGTTTGCAGTGTTTCTGATGTAAACATTGCCCTTTGTGTCAGTACCTGATGCAGAAAACATATCATTGGGGTCCACACTAGTATCCAAAGTGATGTCTGGATCTGATGCTGGATCACTGCATAATAGAACAGAAGAGAGCAGAACTCTGGCTACAACAACTGACAGGAAAACATTTAGCTTTTCTATCACCTATTGAGCTATGACTGGTACTGTCTCAGTTGTATAGCAAACCTTTTCCACTTTTCCATCCTAAAATGACTTTTATGCCTATTTTGAAGGTGCTTCTGAAACAGGCATGTTTTCTGTTTATTATGACTGAAATGTGGAAGATTTACAAAGACAAAAGCAAACTAGATGTTCATTTTTGGAGGTGTGCAAGCTTGTCAGCATTTACATCATTATTTACATTTATACAAAATTATAAATCATGATTGTGTTAATAAATAATATTTGTATTGTTGTGCTGTTTTAACTTGGTATGGCTAGTTTAGTGGAGAGATGTGAACTGTGCGAAAACCTGGTGGTTCTTACCCCTCCCATTTTCTCCCTCATTACTCGCAAGCAGCTCAACACAAAGTTTCAACATTTCATATAGCCATAGCCTCCAGTGTCCTCATGAATCTTTAGACAGGTTTGATAACATTAATTAGTTTATATTCAATCGATGGAATGGCTACCGGCATGCATGCGGAAAGATGCTAAATGCTAAAAGACAATGCTTATATTAAAAAGATCTTAAATGCTCAGTATTGGTAGATTGTGACAATTGCGTTAATGGACTGTTTAGCATCACAGTACAAAGGGGAAAGGGAGAAGTGATTCATGACTGGACAAAAAGGAAAACATATGCTGAATGGAGCATCCCTACAATGGCCCCAGTGACAAAACATTTTTTAAATGCTTAGAATTGGTGGTTGGTCAAAAATTGCCTACAAGGCTACAGCATAAAACAATGTAAACGGCCAGAGAATTATCACCTCATCACTTTCTGTATACTTCCTGTACATAAAGTGCAGTTTTTAATATTTTGCTTACAACACTAGAATTAGTACACCGTATGTACCTTATAAGTGGGGCATTGCATAGGTGCTTCATAACTTTCAATATGAAATACCTCCACTCTTTAGATGTGAAAATAACATTTGTCATTTAAAATAATATGATGAAACTAAGTCTACTGGCCTAATACCTCTTGCCAGATATCATATATAAAAAAGACACTGGTATTAAATTGTCTGGAAATCATGTTCCCATTGCTCATTATCTTTGCTTTAAAATGCTGCAGTGTGTCATTGTCACAGACATTTTTAGTTAATCCATGTTAAATTGTTTGTTTGACATCTTTTTAACACGTCATTGATTTCAGCAAACACCTGAATAAGACTGTCATTTTTACTGACCTTCCCATTTTAGCTGAAAGGACCTTTCCCTTTGATGTACAGAAGCTGTAATTTATCAAAGAAAACTATACCTTATTACCAAGTACTCACGCTGTCTAATCATCGTTTTGACACATTATGTGCGCTCGCGTGCTCAGGAAGTGATAGACGTGAAGAAACACTGATTGCTGCTACATTGCTCAGCTGCCTTCTTAAAGCTCAGTCCTTTATCCCTCAGAATAAAGTGAGAAAACATAGGAAGGGAACGCAGACAGCTTTAGCAGGGTATCTAATGTAGTTTAGAAGCTGAATTATTTTGTTTAAATGCATATGAATTTGTTGCAAAAATGCAAAAAACAAATGATGCAGGCGTTTAGGTGTGCCAGTGCAGCACGTCTGTCAGAGCTCATTGCTCCATATAGGCCTTTTCTCATGTCCACAGGACGAATTTAAGAATAGCCCCCACAGGAAATAATTCCAGAAGTGATGTTGTGGTGACGGTGGCTGCTGTTGTTGTCAGGTGTTAAATAACACTTTGGACCAAGGACAGCCAAATGACAGAGTCCTCTCTGGGAGAATCTAAAAAGAGGAAAAATATAGTGCAGAGAGGCAGGAAGGACTTCTCAAAGAGGTGACCATCAGCACAGCGCCCAAATGTTTGGCAGCACACTGCTGCCATGGTATAATTGGAGAGAAAACATATATGGGTGCAAATAACCCCCTGTCAGTGGCATTAAAAGGAGTACAGCTGATGGCTGAAAGAGGGGAGAGAGAGAGGGAGAGAGAGAGAGAGGGAGAGAGCAGGGGGAAAGTGGAGGCTAAGTAAAAGGCAGATGAAATGGAAACATACAGGGTGTAAGAGAGAGAGAGAGAGAGAGAAAGAAAGAGAGAGATGAAAATATTTTCAATGATTGTTAGTTGGTTGTTCACATTGTGTGTTGTTTGTGGAGCCATGGAAAAAAAAGTCCAGAAAATCAGATGTTTTGTTGTTCGCTGGCTGTGTGATGATTGATTTGTGGCATGTTTTGAATGCGTACAAGGTTAAAATGGAGAAAAGGTAGCATTAAAGATGACATCAGCAGTTGAACGTGGTCAGTCTGACGGCTGATGCTAGAGCATGTGTGTGTGTTTAATGCACAGAGGTGGCAGGGACAATCAAAGTCTCCCCTATCATTAGCAGCAGATAGCCCCTGTCTTCAGCTTTCAGCAGGAAGGACTGAGAGAGAGAGTGAGAGAATGAGAGAGCGAGAGAGAGAGTGAGAGAGCGAGAGCGAGAGAGAGAGAGAGAGAGAGAGAGAGCTTGAGTGGACAATACCCCTGCTGCAGTTGACGTAGGGACCACCGGCCTGTAAAAGGTGGATTCAAATAGAGAACCCCACTAGTATTGTGCATGTTTCTGTATTATGTTTTTCCACAGTATCCTGCGCTTGTATAAGTAAGTAAACATGGCTTACTTGTTTTGTTAGGGGGAAGAAATCACACACACACACAGCTCATGCTAGGCTCTTCCCATGATCTGAGAGTCTGGCACTAGTAGTGCCCAGGGAGGGCCCCCCTGCCGGGCCATTTACCAGCGCCTCAGTCTCTCTTTGTTTAGCCGCAGAATCGCGCTTAAAAAGCACGCCTGTGTTTGGCATGCCTCTGGGAGGAGAAACTTCTGGCTGTGGTGGAGCGAGGCTCTTTACTGGCACTCTCTTGCTTTCTCACGCGTCTCAGAGCCGCGCTGCCGAACACTGAGCTCCCTCTGCGTTTGAAGGCTCTCCGTGGCCTGACCCCCGCTCTCAGCCGAGCGTGTCCAAATGGTAATGAGGAGCTCGCAGAGCGACGAGGGGTTAAATAAAGTCTTCATAAGATGTCGGGTAACGTTTATTTATTTATTTATTTATTGACGACACAATGTTTTAGCCACTTTCCTCAATTATATCCCCGGACAGAGCTGGTCCTGTTTTTTTTTTGTTTTGGTTGTTGTTTGTTTTTTGAGGCAGCTGTGCAGGCGGCCATTGTCTGGGCTCAGATTGCTGCTTTAGCTCAGTGGCCACCCTCATTAATCATCCCTTCAGACTATTTATAACGCCAGAGCTGCCGCGCCGTTGGCTTTTGTCACGGTGGCACCCTGTTTGGTGGCGGGAGGAAGCCTAATTATTAACTGTTAAAATGACAGTCCGCGCTGTTCCGTCAGCCAGCAGATTGACAGGCAGACTGAGAGGAAGGCCATGAAACAGCGGTGAGCCACCTGACCCATTTTTTCCCCCCTCCTATTCCTCCTCCTCACAGAGTCCCAGCAAACTGCGTCCCGGTTTTTTTTGTGTGTTCCTCCGCGGTCTGCTATCTCGTGAGCAAACAGACGCTGCTGCGCTCTGAGCCAGATGATAGATGGTATTATGTTTCATTTGAGCCCGACGCCGGCGAGGGCTGTTTGCCTGGTTTATTGTTTGACAGGTGAAAGTAAGAGTGAGTTAGTTTAGATATGTAAATGGATCGTGTCTCAAAATAGACGCACGCATGGCTGCAATTAGCGCGTGATTTGTCTGACAGTTGTAATTTCACTCCATTGTATAGACGGTCTCTCATTTGAGGCAAGGACGGTATCGTCTCCTCGTGAGCCGCCAATGGCGTCGCAAATAATTCACAACATCATTTAGAGAACAGCGCGTCTGTCAATCAAACGTTCGCTCGACTTCTCCAACTCGGGCGTGTTTTCGCGTCTCGGGTTAATGCAGTGTCTTATAAGTTGCAGGATGAATTATTGCGGCGTGCTGATGGTGTTGAGACAGAAAGTGGACTGGTGAGGGGAGGACTGCTGGGAAACATGAGCACAATCTCTCCTGTGCGGAATGACAGTCTTTGTTATTTGTCTTCTGACACCATGGCAGACAGCTATCAGGAAGAAAGAGAACTCACTGTGAGCTGGTGCAAAAAAAAAAAATAAAAAAATTGAGAGTCAGACTTTTTTTCTCTCTCTCTCTCTCTCCCTCCCCCTCCCTTTCTCCCTAAGCTTGAGATCCCCAAATAATGAAAGGGATCAAGTTGCTGTCACTGTCACAGTACAAACATAAACTTTTCTGGCACCTAATAAATAGGCAGCGTGGCATTGTTTTCAGAGCCAGACAGGTGTGTCTGGTACACTGCTGATGGCTTCTATTATTCTGCTGGGGAAGCGTGTTTGCTTTCTTGTCATATATTGTCACACATCTCTCTCGTGAGAGGAGGGCGGCTTGAAAGATGGCCAACAGTAATTATACACATGCCTCCCATCGGCTGCCTTGTGTTTTGTTCCGTCTCGTGTCGGACGCCGAGCCTCCAGCTCAAATCCTTATGGCAAGAGCTGTGTCGGTGCTTTTCACTTGTTAAGCGGCGTGTTGATTGTTAAGCACTCGTTAGCTGCCCTCAGCAGCAAGCAGAAGGCTTGGGGCGGCCGAAGGCGCCGATTACTCATCGCCGCGGCATGGTTAAAAGCCCTGATCCCGGCGCAGGCGATGACATTATTTGCACCTGAATGGCAGGTACATCAACATCTCCTTGTAAGCATCTGAAAAGAGAGACAGTGGAGCCCTTTGTTCTCTTCCACAGCCCACTTGGGGCTTTGACAGCCTGCTGATGGATATTATCATTATTAATGTCAGTAAATAGTGCCATGGCAGATAGAGGATCTGTTTCCTTTCAGTCTTCCAACGCCCATTTATCTCTCCTCAGCTCTGGTACTTTTTCGCCAAAGAAATGGAAAAGAAAAAGCGGCCGGAAGTGAGAGACGACTTCAGAACCAGAGGAATCTTGCTGCTCTGCTCTCCTCTGTGTCTGACGAGGCTTTGGCTCAGCTCAGTAGCAACACCGGCCCTTTTCCGAATATGTTTGGACAACTTCTGATAGCGCACTGTCATTCAGAGGCTTTGTGTGCCACTCTTATTCATGCAGTGTAAACAGTGCACTTAAAGTGATAAGGCCTAGAACATAATTTACTGGTTGAAGACTTCATTTTGATATAAAAACAGCATTCTTTAATCTTGAGTACATTGAGAGACATTTTGGTTTGTTTAACCTTCAGAGCTGTGAAGAACCCATGCATGGCTCTCCAGCTAATGAGGTCAAGTAAGTACAAACCAAAAACAAAACAATGGTGTTTGTAAAGTTGCAGTGTGTTTAGGGCAGTAATTCCTAAGGATGGGTGATATACCTGTTGACCTTTAAAAAACATTTCCTTTTATGTATAAACACTTATTTTTATATCACTACCTTTACTGGTTTTAACAGTGGGACTATATGTTGACATATATACTGCTTATTTGTCATTTTGAACACGCTCAGTCACACACAAAGTGCACCACGGTGAAATATGACGTCTGCATTTGACTCCTCACACATGGAGCAGCTGGATCCGAGGAGCAGTGTAGTGAGGCGGTACCTTGCTCAAGGATATCTCAGTGGTACCCGAGCCCAGACTTGAACCTGCGACCTTCTGTTCACAAGGGCAAGGTCTTAACTACTAGGCTATAAACATATATCAAATGGTTCTCAACTCTGGCCCCGAAGTACCTTGTCCAGCTTATTTTGGTGTTTTTCCAACTCTAATCCATCTAACTCAGCTAATCATGGCCACTTTCCCAAAAAGCATCTTAGGATCATTTCACTGGTAGACAGTGTATTCACTGTGATGCTCACTCTCATCAGGTAAAGCACTAAAATATGCAGGGGTACTAGAACTGCTTCAGATGTTAATGTGGGCTCCTGTATTTGACACTGCTGACAATGCATAGGAGAGAGGGAGAGTCTGTGTCTGTATTAGATTCTCCCTCTGCACAATTAGTATGTTCTGTGGTTGTGAGCCATGCTGAGATTGGGGGTGGGGTTTTGTGTGGGGGGTGCAGGCCTATAATTGAAAAGCATGTGGCTCTGTCAGCAGGTAATGTCAGGCAGGCACACCTGAATGTGTTGGTGGGGCTGAGAGAAAGTGAGAGATAGAAAGTAAGAATACGACTAAATCAATACAACACAGCTGTGGTGGAGAGGTCTAGAGAGTCAGCAGCTGAAATCATCAGCGGTCCAGAGGTGAAGCAGGAGGCCACATCACTAAAGCAGCCTTACCATGTAGAAACACATGCAATTAATTCACAGTTCCTATATCATTACTGTCTAGGAATGTAAATATCTGCCACACAACTGACTTAAATTGTGTTTCTCTACAAAATCATTTAGCACATAATGAAATATCAAACTCAAAAGGTTCTTTATGGTTTTGAGTGAAAATAATTTCATTTTGGGCAAAAATAATTGCATATGTCTTTGATATTTTCATACTTACTATAACTGATCATAACCACAGTCTGTAAAAGTGCAACTTCTGACTGATGTATCACAATGCAGTAATGCAATTTACAGCTCTGTTTCTCACAAGGCCTCATCTCCAAATTCCAAGGCTCAGTTCAGAAGCTTACATACCCATTGTAGGCACAACGGCAGGCAGAGAAGTGAAGATGTAAGATGTGTAGGGCAGTGGTGGCCTAGTGGTTAGGACATTATTCTTGGGACCTAAAGGTTGCAGGTTCAAGTCTCAGCCCAGGCACTACTGAGGTACCCTTGACCATGGCAATTTCCTAACCACTAGGCCACCACTTCCATCACCACTGATTATTCATTTACAATATAATATATATCCCAGACCTTGACATTTGCACAATTTTAAAGACAGTCACCAGTATACTCTTGATCTGTGAGTGGTGTATATATTTATATATATATGTATGTATTTATGTATGTATATGTATTTTAGCAAGAAAGGCTTTTCTGTAACAGTAAATAAATGTAAAGCCCATCTCTCACACTCACTCTCTCCTCAACTCCTCCCTTACTCTACAACCTATCTGTCTCTCTTCTGTGTACTCCCCCTATCCATTAAGTTGACAGAGCAGCTCATATCCTGTGTGAGGATAGATACGTCATACCATTGAGAAAACATGCTTGTTTTGCGCAGGTGCATGAGCTTCTTTTCTCTATGAACAGACAGTGCACGTGACACTCTTCCTCCCTTGTCCCTGATAGTGCTTTGGCATGCAGGCATTATCAAAGAAGGAATCTTTCACATGCAATTATGGCAGAAAATAAAGGTGATGAAGTGTGCTGTGAAGAGGCAAGCAGCGGATCAAAGGGCTCTTGTGAGCTCTGATAGAGTAAGAGACCACTGCTCATCCCTGGGAATTCCACGGGTCTGCGTAGGACACAGGCAGACAAGATAATGGAGGTGGAGAGTGACAGAGACTGATTGTGAATGCATCTTGTCTGACCTAGCTGGAGTGGGCTGTCTCTGTAGGGTGGGGCTAGCCATAAACTTAATTATGAAAAATTGTTATGCTGTTGAAGCAAAGGTACAAGATTTTTTGAACAACTTGTATTTACCTGCTAAATACTAGATTAACTAGATATCATTATAATGAGATCTTTGTTATTATTTTTTTCTTTATTTGCTAATTAACCCCTTAACCCTCTAAATTCCCAGGCTTACACCCTAAGTGTTTTACTCCATACTTACAGGGAGAACAGTGCAAATGGGTTATTCCTAAGGTATTGAAATGAAATCTGGGCCTGTCATTAGCTCTTTGTCGTTTAAGAGGTTGTACTATTAATTATAAAAAAAATTGTTTTTTAAAATCTCAAACTCCATGTATGGAAAAATGCTAATAAAAATAAGAATTCATGATTTATTTAGTCTCTTAAACCTTTTTTTAGCAAAACAAATTTATGTAATAAAAGTACAAAGATCTTTCAAAGACTTTCTGTATTTTTACTTCTGTAAATATAAACACATTAAATTTCATGCACATAACACATTCAGGAAAGTTGGGACAGAGGCATTTTTCCTGTGTTATACTGCTTTTCCTTTTAAATGCCCTTTTTTATTGGTTTTGGAACTGAAAATACTAATTGTTGCTGTTTTGCAAGTGAAGTTTTTGCCCATTCATTCAAGACTTCAGCTGCTCACCAGGTTGTCTTCACAGTTATTTGGTTCTCCTCTTCATCATATGCCATGCATTTTCAGTAGAACAAAGATTTGAATGTTGGCAGGCCAGTCAGGCACACTGGTACACAAGTGCATAAACAGTCTACATCTACAAAGTCACATCATTGTAGCATGTACAGAAAGGCTTTGTCTTGTTAAAATAACCAGGACTTTCTGGCAATGGACTTTGCCTTAATGGCAGCATATGTCTCTCAAAAATCTTATTATATTACTCTGCATCAGTGGTATCTTCACACATAGGCAGGTCATCCATGCCCTGGGCACAAAGTGAAAGTGAAACACACATCTGTAAAGAGGGTTTACCAACAGGCAGAGAAAAGATAATGGCAAACTATGCTCTGCTGCCTGCTTATGAAACAGAACATATATTTAATATGTGGATTGTTTAAGTGTTTTCTTCTTCACTTTCCCTGCCTGCTGACTTTTCAGCAGTGACTTTACATCTTAAATATGAATTTAAAAATAATAAAAGTATTTTTTTGAGATGGTTTGTTTTTAAGAGAAATTAAAAACAAAAAAGTCACTAAAAATAGTGTACCATACTCGGAGACTTCACACAGATGGGTTACCCATAGTTTTTCATATGTGATGGATTGTGACTAAAGTGACAGGAA
Source organism: Arnoldichthys spilopterus (assembly GCA_037974385.1). Lineage (NCBI taxonomy): Eukaryota > Metazoa > Chordata > Actinopteri > Characiformes > Lepidarchidae > Arnoldichthys > Arnoldichthys spilopterus. The sequence goes on from JBBPDA010000145.1 coordinate 16,844,516, forward strand.
CATAAGCAAACTTGCATAATTTTAGCATATGGAATTATTGACTTTAATCCTAAATTCTGTTCCCATTTGTTCTCCTCAATGCTTCTGATTTAACCATCGCTGTGAAGTAGTGATTAAAGAACCAATACAAACAACATTAGTCAAAGTTATGCTTTGTACAGTGACATACATATATATGGCACTGGAAGGTTTAAGTTTGCAGAGATTATAGGCTTTGTGGCAAGATCAAATGGGACAACTTCATCCAACAGCACAGTTTCTGCATCCATAAATTTTGGCAACCCAGACACTTATTTTGTTTTTGTGTTGTCGTGGCATTGTGTGTATATTGTTATATTGTTCTTGTTGTCTTCTGTTGCATTAAACATATATACTGTATATAAATAATTAATATATAAATAATTTAAAACATTTAAATAAAAATTATTGAAATGACTTATCTAGTCATGGATAAGGAATAAATGGAAATGAGGCTGAATGCTGAAAATAGTTATACCTGTAGTGTGCTACTCCCTTGACTGGGCCCTGCAGCTCTATGCTCTGACAGCTGTCGCTTTCAGCCTGGCTGCTGTGGATAGAAAGCCTGAACACTCTCTGCTTGGGCACTGACTGATGGACGTTTACTCGGATCTTTTTAGCTGAGCCGGCGCAGAACTGAGATGGACTGACCACAGCTGTCACCCAGTCTGTTCAGCACTGAGCTTCAGCTTCTCTCAAGGTCGCCAAGAGAACCTGTAAAGATTGATACCAAAGCTTCACCTGGATGGCTTTCTTCATTCAAAACTTCACTGGTTTTCCCCTGCTTATTTATTTTAGGCTTGATTTCTTCAGTCTCCTTCAGCAAGTGCAGGTAGCATTGTACTTCCAGTCTGTTTTTTGTTACAGTCTGACAGATTTTGCAGTAAGTGGCATGACAGTTTGGACTGTGTTCCCATTGACAAACATGAGGGCAGAGGACATTCATGAGTAGACTTCTCATTATAGTCGTCAGAGGGAGATGACAACACGCTGTCCGGCATGATCACTCTCATCTTAACTCCTGACAGCTTTAATAAAAACAATTTACACTTCTCTCTTCCGCATATCAAAGGTGAAAGAGTTTTGATTGACGTTCTAAAGAGCGTTCTGGCATTTGAGAAGAAAGGACGACAAGAGACGATACTAATTTGACGCCTGCGATACAAAAGCGCTGTTGAATTGATCCAAATCACATCCTTGTCAACCCGCTCAGAAAAATTGAGCATTTTTCATCAAAACAACAAGTTAGTCATCAGAGCAATTCTCGGTTCAATTGTCAGTAAGCACAAGCTTGCATTTTAGAGAATCTCAGGCTTTCAGTTTAAGGATGGAATTTTCCAGAGGGTGGGGGTTTTAGGAGGCTAAGTGTCAGTGTTAAAGAGCCTCAGCCCAGCCACTACAGGATGTCAGAAAATGTGCTTAATTGGAAATGATTAGGGCTCTTGGAAAGCCGATTCCGCTTTTCTTCAGGGAAAGTGGGAGAGAGCGTAATTGTGCTGTGTAATCCGCTGCGGTGTTGCTCTTTCATGTGCATGAGGAGATCAGAAAAGAGAGATTTGCAATCCGGACCTCCCTGAGCTCTACATGCCTGCTGTAAGTAATTCTGAGCCTGGCTGCTGGGCCTAATACTGCTGAGGGGTCAGAACCTTTCTGGGGTCAGCTGGTAGCATCTCCCCTTTTAAGCTTCTGATCGAGTGAAATAAAGGACTCATAGTGCGAGTACATTCAAAGTGGATACATTTGGCCAGTTGGTGTTCTTCGTTTCCTTTTACAAGACTAGACATACAAGCAGAGAGGAGGGATTTCGTACTGGCTACATTATTTTGGTACAGATATTATTTTATTTACACTGAGTAGTGGGGTAGTCCTTCATTATTTATTGGTACACCTGCCATATCAGGGTCCTTGTTAGGCACTTGTCTGTTCTATGCCCACAAAAACATTTTGTGTAGGAACTGTTGAGAAATAGGACAAACTGTAGAGACTGTTTGCTGTAAGTGCCTTCAACACAATGAGACTTACATTTATTTATTTGTTTGTTTGTTTGTTTACCAAAAAATACAATATTTAATCATACAGTTTTTAGAGGGGGCAGAAAATGGTTAGATTTACTAATTGTGTTGCTGTACAGTTTGTAGGCCACCCATCTATTAAAGGAAAGGGTCCTCCTAGCCCCACTGCTTACCAGATGTTATTGGTGGTGTATCATCTCAGCACAATAGTGACACCAACATGGTAATGGCATTGTAGTGAATGTTGCACTAGTTCAAGTGTGTATTTGTGGGAGTGCATGATGTACTGTATGTGAATCATTAATCTTTTTGTAATTTGCCCTGGAAATCTATGTATTTTAAGGAATTCTCCGTAAAATTATATAGGAATCAAGTAATCTTTCACTTGAGTTTTGCCGTGGCATCAAATAGGGATGCACAGTGATATCAGGACCATATGAGTATCAGCAGTTATTGGCTGGAAATTTTTTTTCCACTACTTTTTTGTTATTGATTGATACTGTTAATGTCAAGGAGCCAAACTAGGAAAATAAAATGATATCAGAATTATATCTGTATCAGCAGATATTTGTTTGAAAAAAATAATATTGCCATAAGACAGATGATTAGATCTGAATGATTATAAACAGATATGTAATGATCCCTTTATGTTTAGATAATGCTGGCATAAACCATGCTAAAATACTTATTTTAAAAACTTTAATTTTTCTTATTTTACCTAATTTTGTAATGTAAAAGTGTATTTATTTATTTGGTTGGTTATTTATTTATAAACAAACAAATAAATCAATAAAATATTTTGTAAATTATAGTTTTAAATCTGGCACATGTTGTCCTAATTTAAAACTATTTCAAGATTTCAAATTAGCACCACTGTTCCTCAGCAGCAAAGGATGGTTTCAGTTTCATTTTTATGCCTAGCAAAGTTCTGTTCATTTCTATGTTTGTGGTTTTCTTCCTCAAACTGGTTTGGACCACTGATATCAACACATCTGTGTAGACTGACTTGAAAGTGTTGGGTTGTCCATTAAACTTCGAATGGATCAGCAGAGAAGCTGTTCCCCAGCTGTCCCAAGGCTGAGAGATCTATATGCCATGCCCCAAGCTACCCTGAGGAGGAACACAAGCACACCTACCTCAGACACACACTCTGTCTCAAAGAAAAAAAAACACAGAACATATCCTCACACTGTATCATATAGTCTCTCTCAAATACCACTTTTTCCACCCCCCAAGCCCCAAATCCCCAGTCCCCACCCTCTTTCTATTTTTACAGAGCATGTTGGTATATGGGTGTGTGTATTTGTATGTGTGTGTGTGTGTGTGTGTGTATGAGAGAGAGAGAGAGAGAGAGAGAGAGAGAGAGAGAGAGAGAGAGAGAGAGA